>JAJJMC010014297.1:2136176-2149073 GCA_023531435.1 Papaver californicum | reverse complement strand
AATGAGCATGCATTGATATCTACAACTAAATTAGAGTTTTCGATCCGGAATTGTCGAAGGACTCTAGTTACGAGTAGTATAGCATATTTGTTAACGATACTTAAAATTGCCATGCGAATATGTGTAGAAGCTTGACCTAGGTTGAATCCGAGTTGCACTTTGCACCGGGTTACTTAGAATAACCTCAACTCACAAAGACCATTGCTTTCATTGGGTTGAACTTGGTGTTTACGCCAAGTTATCCGGTGTTAAGGATTCAGAGAGTGGCGCGATACCCTCTATGATGATATTGGGAGTTTTGCCGGAGTAGCCCTGCGATAGGATGCTTTAGGGTTATTGGTGTTACTAATGCATGAATGTTGAGTATGCTTTGATTGAGAACATGTTGGAAAACGGACGATGAATTCTCTAACCAATGCTTTCTTTCCCTGATACACGTTTTTTATTAATTTTGCTTTAGTTTGTTTTAGTTTAATTTAGCTTAAATCACAACATAAACCCCCCTGTTCACTTGCGTAATTGAAAGTAATTTACAATCACTAGCCTCTCTGTGGGAACGAACTTGTTCTTATTTGCTATACTCTAATCTATTTTGGAAGAGTAAGAACTCGATTATTTTGGTTGATTACGACACGATCAGTGGCTGTTAACACTACTTCGGGAACTTGACTTTCCTCTCAAAGATCCTTCTCAACTTCTATGTGACAATATTGGAGCCACACACCTGAGTCTTAATCCAGTTAATCACTCACGCATGAAGCATATTCAGATAGACCTCCACTTTGTACGTGACTTAGTTCAGAAGAAGAGTCTCCAAGTCAGGCATGTTCATACCTAGGATCAACTGCGGATCTTCTAACCAAAACACTGTCGAAACAGCGTACAACTGTGCTGCGAAGCAAGAATGGCCTTGCCGATGGAACCCCAATCTTGCGGAAGCGTATAAGGGAAACGTGAGTTGAAGAAGGAATATTCAGCAGAAATATGGTAACTGTATATAGCATATCTAGTCTACATTGAAGAAAGAATATCTTGGCATTGACTCTCATATTCTTAGCCATATTCTCGCCAAATTGTACATGCATAATTCTAGTAACTATGTATATATTGTTTCCTATCTTATGATGTAATATCCTGTATAAATACTCATATACACATATCAATAAAGGTGGGGGGAAACTTTTGAGTTAACGTTTTACAGTGTTTTAGCTTCTATAAAACATTTCACACCAAACTCATTTGCTAAGGGCATGCCTTGGCTTTTCTCCGGCTGTCCAACGGCCGATGGAAGACTTCCACCTATGCTTACGGTTCTTAAAATGTATTTTTGGTATCCATGTACTAATATCAAACGGTGTTTCCTTGACTCTCACTGGTTGCCATTCTTGGGAATGAATATCGTTGAGCCATCTTCTTTGACTAATTCACTAAAAGGCTAGAAGACTATTGGTGAATCGGTTCAATGGACATTCAACTACTTAACATGTCAGACCCCTCTCATATGTATCCCTTATCTTCTAATACGCGAGCAAGACCTTTCTACCATAACCGAGTTATAAATTTTGGAAATTTTCCAAATAAACATCATATCAAAAATTGTCTACTCAAATTTAAAGGTTTAAGGTTTTACTGGCAAAGGATAATAATTACATCTAAAATGTCCCAAGTCTCAACTACAATTCCATAAATATAAACAACAGGGAAAATCAAGAAGTCCAACTTCTTTCTGCTGACCTACGTCCTGAAGTCCAGTTTTACTGGCAAAGGATAATAATTTCTTTGTGGGTCTCCGTCGACATTATCATTAGGCCATCCCCGAGGTTTTAGGGTGAAAACAAATATACTGTAAAAAAATACTTTCAAGTAAGTTTGAGAGATCAAGCTCGAACAGGACGAGCTTAAACTAATAAATGATCGTTCATGTTTTGTTTCGATCACAAATGTGGAGAAGATTGGGTAGGTCTTAGAGAAGGGAAGCAAAGAAGGTTGAGAAATATCAGTGTAATAAGTAATTGTAGTGCGTAGAAAAGAATGGATTATCTCTGGGATGAATCATTAATTTAATATTTATTATCTTTTAGTTCTTTCTGTCTTTTATAGTTTTAAGGAGACACACTTATTTCTCGTAAATGGTGGAAGTTATAGAAGAAGTGGGGGAGTAACGATTATGGAGATTGTAGTGGAGTCATGTCCGAAAAATAGAGAGGACTTGTATGACCACTATTTCTCGTGCTCTCAACTTTCTTGTAACTGTCCCACTACTTGTTACCTTCTTGTTCGTGGATGTGTTGCCACAACGCACGATTTACGTAGACCGACAGACCAATATCCCAATGAGAATCCCCCCATGTGATAGACCGACATACCAATATCCCAATGAGAATCCCCCCATGTGTTGTATTTGATATCTCGTAAAATGATAGTGGAGTCTTAAAACACTACTGTTTTGATTAGGTCAAGTCAAGTCAATGACTTGCTAAGTAAGTGAGGAAAGTTGCGCAACTCACTGAATTGGTAATCAGACTGATTAGTGTCAACTTTGGGAAGTTTACTAGTCATAAACTAACTTTGGACTGACATGGTTGTTTTAATAGCCAGAAGTCAGCTTAGAAGTGACAAGGCATAATTCTGTAAGTATTTGAAGCTAAAACTGCGATGAGCTTCATAAGCAAGAAGGCTTATTAGATAACCATATATGGCTAGCATTGGTATTAGGACAGTGGATGAAAAAGAATTGTGCATCTTTAAAGCAAGCAACTAGCAGAGCTAGGGATGGCTCCTTAGCGCAAATGCTAATGCGTCGCTAAGGGAGTGGCTAGCAAGCTAGCGCTAGCTCCTTAGACGCAGATTTTTAATGCCTCACTAGGACGCTTCTAACAAGGAAGCTAGGGTTTTAGGCTAATGAGCTACTAGCAACGAAGCTAGCACTTTAGGCGAAAAGTGTCTCTAGCAAGAAACTAACACTTTAGGCGAAAGCGCCTCTAGCGTCAATGTGTTTCTAAGCTAGGAAGCTAGCGCCAATGCGATGCCAAGCCAAGGAAGCTAGCGTTTCTAGCGCCAATGCGCTGCTAAGCCAAGGAGGCTAGCGCTTCTAGTGCAAATATATTGCTGGTCAAGGAAGCTAGCGCAAAGGCTAATGCGTCCCTGGGATGCTACTCTAGTGGGACTGATGCTAACCGGGTGCTAGAACAGGAAAAGGTTAGGGATAGCCTAGCTCGGAAGCACAATGCATATTTGGAGGCGTTGCTCTTTGTTTGTGGCGCGTCCAAGAGGAATGGCGCATAATTTGTGGATTGTCGTTGAGCAAAGTGCTAAAGTGGCATATTTTAAGCTCAGAACAACAATTTGTGATGTGTTATTTTCGAATAAGGAATTAAGCTAAAAAAATGTTTTGTAGGGATTAAGCATTAGCTACTTCCAGATTTGATAGATGTTATTGGAACATCGATGCGCATTCGAGTCGAGTTCAAGGAATTTAGTTGTGGAATTTGTGCGACTTGAGACTGATTTGATATGGCATAAATATTGTGAATATTAGATAGGTTACATAATCAGTTTAGAATGCTTGTAGTTTTTTAGAGAAAATGTATTCTTACTTTACTGACGGAATACATAAGTAGAGATATAATATTTCGTATTCAGATGTGAAGTCAGAAATATACGAGCAAATATGCACGGATACTTTTATGTCTCTGCAACTATTCAGAAGGGCGATTTTCTAATTCTTACTCCTGTCAAAAGCCCACCATCTACACCCAACCATACCTTATATGCTCCTAAATTCAATAGATATCAATCTGAGATAAAGATAACATGTCGTAAACAAATGAATATTCACTAAATAAATGTAACTCAAAAATAACTTAAAATATAAACAATCCTTTATAATAATAGGCCAACAATATGCAACCATACATCAAAAATTAAATGGCAGCTTAGGGGTCATTTCTTATGAAACTAAGGATTATGGGTAAATAAGACACAAAATGAAAATAAGATAAAAGAGGTTTTCAAGCATATACTAGAATTGCATCTGGCACAACCAACTCTGAATTGATTCTTATAAGATAATGGGATTTTGTGTTTGTATCATATGACTGGCATCTATGATCAACTAACTTAAATAAAAATGTCAAACTACTTAGTGCTTTTTGTTTGTTTGAATTATAAAAAAAATGATGTCTATAATAACATGTCAAAATGCTTATGCATGCATAGTGATATAGCCAAACTGCTGAAGAAAGACTTAGACATTGAGATGCAATACCCGCAAGAAAATATTTGTCTCGATCTTCAGGTTTTTGCGATTCAGGAAGTCCAGCCACACACCCACTGTCGTTGCTATAAATCTAACTGTCATTATCTAATCATTCATTCATAGGAGAGTAAACAGAAAAATAATCTTTAAAGCATATTAACATCACACAAGAGATATATGTGGTTCGGTATGATTACCAACGTCCACGGGGTTGAATACTTGATCTTATTGAATATGAAGTGCCTTACAAAGATATAAAACTCAAGTAAACTCTCAAAAACACTCCCAAGATTAAGTTCTATCTCTGTTTCCAAATAACATAACCTTCTTTTTCATTTGACTCAATTTAGTATTTATAGATGATGTTAGTTATACAACCAAACTACAATATTGAGCACATACACCTAAGTTGTTGTAATTTAGCATGCTCTACCACTGCATTTAATGCTTGTGGTCACATTATGCATGCTCTACCACTGCATTTAATCCTTTGTCTTCCCATTCAAACTCGACCACTGATCTTTCTTTTTACTTTCCACGTGTCACAATTATGAGTTGATCTAGTAGATATCTTGTTTACATGTTAGACCAAAAATCCTCTTCAGTGTTTTGTTCTTATTTTAATATCGTGGTTTCTTCTTCTAAGATGTCTACAATTGTCTGTGGATATTTCACCACTATATTTTGCCCCTTTTTTTCCATCTGGACCAAGGGTATGATGGGAAGGAACTCTTTACTTTCCCTTTAACCGCATCCACGTCATTCGGTAACCGCCATGTCCCCTACCTTATCTCCCTTTATGACCCACTACCTTCAAGCGCCGGTTTACTTTCTAGCTCCTCGGTTTTTTCCCCTTTAAATAAGATAATTAAAAAATTCTTAAAAAATTCTCTCATTAGTCTTCTCTAATATTCTCTGCAACTCCATCTTCTTCCGCCATTAAAATTTCTCTGACCTATTTTATTAACTCTCAGGCTTCTTCCACCTCGGAAATTATCACGTTGTTGTTGAAACTTCTCTCTTCCTACATCATCACTACTGAGATTATCATAAAGATCATCATTACTGGGATTATCATCAAGATCATCATCATCATGATCAAAATGGCAGACATATCATCATTAAGTCCCTTTAGTCCTTCTTCAGGCAAAAAGTACGTAAACCATTTATTTTCTGAAGAGGAATTTTGTATGTTTGATTTATTATTTCTCACTTTTGATTCTACTTATCATGCCCGTGATAGAATTAATCTGATTTTTCCTGATCAACATATATTTAATAATAAACATATTTTTTATGATTGTAGAAGTACTGATAAGAAGTCTGTACCGAGACCCTCTGAGATGGGTGATCATCAATTATGCACAAAAGTTAAGGCTAAATATTCTCTCCAGGCCTTTGATGCGTCTTTCTTATCAGACCATCGAGTTCATCTTGACTGGGGTGAAATATATTGAATTCCCTCAGTCGAGTAGGGCTACCATAATCACTAAAGGTTAGCTTGACGCTAGACTTAGGATGCCTCTTTATAGCCCTTCCAGACCCTTTATGTATGAGGTTCTATATCGAATGGAACCGACTCGGGCTCTAGGCCAGTATAATGGTAACTGATGTCGCTTTCTTGCTGAGTGGGATAGGCGAGGAAAAGTTAGGTGTGCCAATTCTCCTCATTCCACTTATATTCATACGGATGCCTATAAGTACACAGTCCAGAGCTTTCTGGATAATTACAAGGATTGTACTCCCACCTCGGGTCCATTAGATGGTATGTCCTTCGGGTCGTCTCGCCATATCCCTCCTCTTAACAACACTGAGAAGTTGATGCTAGATGAGGATCCTGAATTGGGCCAGACTTCAAATAAATATCTTCGTGCTACCAGCGATCATGTATGGGATAGAACTCCATTAATTGTTCATGGAAATTTGTTGTCTGGGGATCATCCTTTGCCCGAGAATTCTTATTGTCGTGCCCCTTACCCTCCATGGATTGTAAATGCATAGAAGGTATGTTCTTATCAGTTGTTTGTTCTCTAGTTTTCTATCTTTTATTTCTTATGTCCTCGAATCTTTTTTGTAGTTTTTTAAGGGCCAGAGTTTGAAGATGGGCGGGAATACTTGATGTAATTATAGTATAGTGGTAAAAAAAAATCGTTGCTCGGACTTATCAAGATTTGATTTAAGACTTAATTCTAATTTCAAGGAAGCAAATATATACAAAAGATGACAATAATATTATTATGAGAGATATCGGGACTCAGGATTCCACCATTCTTCAAATCCATGTGATTCATATATTAATTCTAGACAATTATAGCTCATAAAATACAAATGTTGACTTTAATTCTTTGCCAAAAGTAGATTTATAAAATATTAAAAAAAAATCATAAGCATGGCGCATCAAAAGTACTTTAGACTAAGCATACACCATCAAACAAAATCACACCTAATTAGTAAAAATCATAATTCAATTTAAATTAATGCAAAAGTCATAAAAGAATTAAATATATTTACCACACAATTGTGAAATATGGCTTCCTCCATTGTCCCAGTGATGGGGTTTAGCTCTTCATTATTACAAAAAATGAAAACTAAAAAGAATAAATTAAATCTTAAGCTGGTTGTTCTTGGTCCTGGCTACCAGACTTCTCTTTTTTCCTTTTATCCACAACGTATTTATAGCTTTCAAAGGAAACCACTTTCCTTTTTTATTTCCCACTACCACATCATCGCCCAATGAGAATGCCCCACATGTCAAGACAATGTAAGATCCTCCAATAAGAATGCCCCACGCATCAAATAATATAATTTTCATGCAGTTATAATTTTCTTTATTTGAAAATTATTTATTCTTTATTAACTCCAACCATAAAGAATAATATTCTTTTCATACTCTTCATATATTTAATTCTCATCAATTACTCCACGTAGATAAACAAAATATCTCCAAATATCCTTTTAATATCTTGTAAATGATGTTGACATAATTAATCATATTTGTGAATAAATGAGATCCACACTTTCCACACACGCTTTGGCATGTTTACCACACTCCCATATCCAAATAATTGGACCAATGAAATAATTCTCCATGTCCTTCCTTCCGGGCCTAGCCTATAGTAAATCACTTCACTACAAGAAAAACGGGCTTAAGCGTCTAAAATCTTAGCAAGAGCTCAAAAATTTAGTCGCTTAAATAGTTTAAGCGTCTAAACTTGCAACTGCCCGAAATTTTGGTGGCAATAAACATGTGTCCACTATTATTTAGCAACGAAAAAATATACTTAATCGCTAGATCCTTTGTTCAAGTAATTTATAGCAACTAAAATAGTGATCGTGTAGCTATTTACTTTGAGGCACCGGCTCGTAGCAACAACAAAATAAATTGGTTGTTCAAACCTCTCTCAGCAACTAAGTTTGAGCCACAACCAAATATGTTTAATTGCTAGATCCGTTTTTCAAGTAATTTATAGCAGCTAAAAGTTGATCATGTAGCTATTCAGTTTGAGGCACCGACTCGTAGCAACAACAAAATAAATTGGTTGCTCAAACCTCTCTCAGCAACTAAGTTTGAGCCACAACCAAATATGTTTAATTGTTAGATCCGTTTTTCAAGTAATTTATTGCAGCTAAAAGTTGATCATGTAGCTATGCATTTTGAGGCACCGACTCGTAGCAACAACAAAATAAATTGGTTGCTCAAACCTCTCTCAGCAACTAAGTTTGAGCCACGACCAAATATGTTAAATTACTATATCCGTTTTGCAAGTAACTTGTAGCATCTAAAAAAGTGATCATGTAGCTATTCACTTTGAGGCACAGACTCGTAGCCACATAAAATGAATTGGTTGCTCAAACCTCTCTCAGCAACTAAGTTTAAGCCACCACCACATGTTAAAAAACGAATTACTTGGTAAAATCTCTCTCAACAACCAAGTTTAAGCCGCTACGATCATTTAAAAAATATATCAGTTTTTAAAGTACATTTGAGAACTTAATTAATATTTATCTAACAATCTTATTAGGATTTGTTTAATAGAAACATGAAAACTTGTTCAAATCATTGTTTTCATTCACTATGAGCAAATGTTTGGATGCACAAATTGAAAAAGAAATATACATGAGTCGACTAAATTAACTATAATTTGGATAATTTTTTTTTGTTTCAGTGTGTTTATCAGTTCTATATATTTTATCTTTTAATATAATTTCGATCATCGTACTCAATGAAGCTTGTAATTGCCAAAGCGGTTTAGGACCAAGGACTATTTTAACTTCTGTTTTCGGGTAAATGCTTTAGTTTCGTCGAATTAGTTTGAAGGTTTGAGCTAGGTCTTCAAGTCCAGCATAGCCAAGATACACCAGATTGCTCAACTATACACAGTCTCAAAGTCAGAAGTGTTTAACGGCGTAATCTGATGCCTTAGATCGACTTGGCCATATTACATTATTATAGAATTCGTCACTGATTAATTAGTAATATCATATTCCTGGTGATCAGATTAATGTGCACAAGTGGTAATTGTACAAGTAATTCACAACAATAATAATAGAATGTAAGAAATAGAACCCTTAAGTTTTATTATATGTCTATTCTCAAGTGATGAAATTAAGGCTTATGCACTCCCCCATGTATACACATTTATCTCGTTCGCAACCAATTGGAAGGCAATGTAGAACACAAGATCCCTACCAAAACTATATTCTGATATATATTAAACAACCTCTTTAACCCAATCTTAAATCTTCATGACTAACTTTGAAAAATGTCGGCCATCCCCTTATTGTAAATGATTCATCCCAATGGCTTCAAGATGCAGAATCTGTCTCTCGTCTTCTTTGTATCGCCAATTCACTAATCGGGTTGAGACTCCATTAGCATCATCCCTTAATCTGTAAAATATCGCCATCTCATTTGAGGTTTCCTCTTGCCATGGTAGACACATTCGAATCTGGATTAACACAGTCTTGAACATTGTACTTTAGTTACATATAAGGATTTAGGGAAAAAACATTTCATAATACTAACATATGAGAATATCACAAATTAGACTCTAATTTTATATGATACCTTGAGATTGATGTTGCTGAGGAGCTAGACCCAGTATAGAGCCTGATTGTTTCCACTGCACTTTTTAACATTAAGCTATAGCAGTCTTAGGGAAACTCTCCTTTGGCGGGGTACTGACGCAAATTAATGACTACATATCCCTGATGATCGATAAAAGCAACCACATCAATAACAAAAGAGATTATAGCTAGCTGATCGATCATCTAGATATCACCATCATTTAATTATTATTGTTACCTGCCAATGGAGACAGTTGCAACCTATGCAACCAAAGAGAAAACCGAGTATACTAACCTGGTCAGATCCATGACAAAGGGTGGAAAAGAGGTCCCTGAATCAGGACCTGCCCTGAGCAAATGTCATAACAAGACAGTTAAAAGAAATGGAAATCCTAACATAAGGATAGAGTCAAGCTCTTAAATCTAATGTATAATACTGTAGGCTTGGATTTGATCTTGGCTAGAGCACCAACTACAGCTATAAATATAACAAATTCACTCAGAAATTGAAAGCCAAAGAAAAAGATATATGCAGAAATGGGTGCTCAAAAGTAAAATTGAAATTCAGTTCTAACCAACACCCCATAGAGATGGTGGCGTCTTTTCACTACCATGTAGCTTCATTGAGATTGCAGAACTTTAAGAATTTAATTCCTAAAACAATTTATAGCATAACTAGATACGAGATTGGTTGAGGCTGGTAAACATTCAGAAACTCAACCAAAGAAACAAAAAAGGCCTAAATTTCTTACATTGTTTAGAAGTTTGTTGACTAGTTGTGGAAGTCAGAGAGTTCCAGCATTAAAAAATCTCATCTTCTCCCATTTAATCAGATCCATGAAATCAATCAGATCGACTGCAAATGAAACCACCTGCTCACCGTAGTCCTAAACTCAATGGCTTGGCTCAATGAACTCAAATTCTTGCTGAATAAACAAGTGTTCATGTGAATCATGTCAACAAATCAACAGGATTCATCAAGCCATTAAATCCTAAATGTAACGCAAAATAACCAGAATAAAAAAGAAATGTATAGATTACATACCATCAACTTAAACCAGACATCTTCTTTGTAGTTCTCTGAACACTCCTCCAATCCACGTATGACACCGGACAATACACTTCGGCTTAGCAACAACACTAGTTGAAGCAGTCTCTACTTCAGGAAGAATAATATGTATTAAATAGAAATCAAGAACACAATCATACTGACAAACAAAATGAAAACACTAAACATGTACTCTTCATAAACCAATAACTGCAGATTTCATATAAACCAAAGACAATACAGGTAGTTATATCAATTATGCAACCACAAAGATCATTACAATTCAAACCCCCAACAAAAGAAGAAAACCCCTTTTTCAAAAACTGAACAAGAACATAAAAACAAAGATTAAAAATCAAAAACCAATTTTCAAACAACAAATAAAAACTTTAAAATCAGAAATTGATACTACAAAACTAGAACAAAATCAAACAAAGATTAACTGGACTATACCTGCACCTAGATCATCTATACCTGCTAGGATGTTTGACCTTTTAAAACAGATTTGGGAAAAATCCCCAAATCCACATGAGGAACCCTAATAATCAATTCACACAAATTTAAGTTCATACGCATGTAATTTACGTAAATTGGAGTTAACCCATGCTTACCCACACCATGAATTGAATCTTAAACTCTTCAATTCCTAAAAACTCCCAAATTAGGAAGAACCCTAATTTTTATGTGATCAATGAAATTGAAAATTGAAAGTGAAGTTAGAACAATATAACCTGATTTCAGCTTGAAAAGAGAGTAAAATAGCAAACCCAATGGTTGATGTGAGCATGCAAGATCAAACTAAGCTTCCTTCCAAATTTCACCTGTAAACAGATTTGAGAAGAACAAGAAGAACAATCGAAGTAATCCAACGAAATTAGTTAGCAAAACTTGATGAATTACGTTCCAATTTGATTTCACTTACTCCAAATCCATGACTGCTACAGAATTCAGGTGACGGAGAGAAGCGACAGCTCGCTCTTCAGTTTTTTGGCCGGAGAATCAGGGGGAAACATAGCGGGAAGGGGGAAGGGGGAAGTGAAAAAAAATGGAGAGGAAATGTGTTTTTGTTGTCAAAATTTTGAGGGGGAAAGATAGACCGTTTGATCGAAATCTATCAACGATTGATATCTAGTTCTATCTAGTCATACGGATTGTGATCCGTATGACTCACTGGAAAAAATTACATCCGTCCATTTTATAGCACGGTTATATTTGGTTATAACTTATAACACCCTTTTTTTTGTTTTTTTGTTTAAATATTATATATATTTTAATTAGTAAAATATTTGTATATTTTAATATCGAGGAATTTGTATTTACGGAAGGAAAAATAAATTGTGTAACCTAAGAAATAATCTAGAAACAAAAAATTAATTCGATAATTATCATTGACTTTCCACTAGACAAAGTTTTGAAGTCTGATGATCGTAGATTATAGATTCCGGTGGAGATTCTTAATTTGGATAAGAGGTCAGTAAGGATAAAATGACGAACATCGGTAGGTTTAGGGTTCCGGGGAAGATTTCGATTTAGATGAAGAGGTTATTAAGGATAATATGATGAATTCGATAATATGATGAACATCAAGGATAATATAACAAAATGAATAAGTTTGATTGAGATTGAATAAAATTCAATAAATCAAAGTGAAATTGATGAAAATTTGATATAATTTGAGTAAGATCGATCAAATCTGAGTGTATTCAAGTTGGTTCGATAAAAAATTGAGTGAATTTTAGTGAGATTGATGAAATCATAGTGAGATTTATAATTATGATTCTTAGTTTGTCATTTGTTTATAAGTTATGATTTGATGAATTGGGTTGAACCCCAACAGATGTTCAATTAAAAGGAATTAAGATGTAGCTTAATTTTTTGTATAAAGTTAAGCTTTACCCAATAACAAAAAATATATGAGGTGTATAAGACAAACATGACGGGTCGAGGGTTCGGGGTTCAGGGTTCATGATTCATGGTTCGGGGTTCAGGGTACCCTAAACCTGAACCATGAACACTTAAGAGTCGTTAAACACTAAGGATAATAAGGTGTACAAGACGAACATGTCGGGTTGAGGGTTCAGGGTTCAGGGTACCCTAAACCTGAACCCTGAAAACTTAAGTGCCGTTAAACACTAAGGATAATAAGGTGTACAAGACGAAGATGACAGGTTCAGGGTTCAGGGTTTAAGGTTCGGGGTTCAGGGTTCATGGTTCATGTACAAGTGTATGTCCAAGAAAGCGATGGATGTCCATCGATGTTCATCATATTATCCTTAATAACCTCTTTCCCTAAGTCAGAATCTTCATTGGTACCCTAAACCTATCAATGTTCGTCATATTATCCTTAATAACCTCTTCCCCTAAGTCGGAATCTAGCCATGAACCCTAAATTTATCGATGTTCGTCATATTATCCTTAATAACCTCTTTCCACAAGTTGGAATCTTCACCGGTATCCTAAACCTATCGATGTTCGTTATATTATCCTTAATAACCTCTTCCCCTAAGTCGGAATCTTCATCGGT
>JAJJMC010014297.1:2082114-2136166 GCA_023531435.1 Papaver californicum | reverse complement strand
CGGTACCCTAAACCTATCGATGTTCGTCATATTATCCTTAATAACCTATTCCCCTAAGTCGGAATCTAACCCTGAACCCTAAACCTATCGATGTTCGTCATATTATCCTTAATAACCCCTTTCCCTAAGTCGGAATCTTCACCAGTACCCTAAACCTACCGATGTTCGTCATATTATCCTTAATAACCTCTTCCCCTAAGTCGGAATCTTCACCGGTACCCTAAACCTATCGATGTTCGTCATATTTTCCTTAATAACCTCTTCCCCTAAGTCGGAATCTTCACTGATACCCTAAACCTACCGATGTTTAACACAAAGAGAAGCACACATTTAACTCACACACTTGTCTCAATCCGTATGATAATCCAACACCAAATCTGGACCATCCAAAACCTTCCATGATCCGTATGAGGTGGCTTATCCACCGTTCAAATTTTTATTTTAACACAAAGAGAAGCACACATTTAACTCACACATTTGGCTCAATCCGTATGACACCGAATCTGGACCATCCAAAACCTTTTAAGATCCGTATGAGGTGGCTTATCCACCGTTCAAATTTTCTTTTCAAAACCCTAAAAAAAAAAATCGTATCAGTTTCGTTCCTTGTCTTTCTCTTTCTTTCTGTTCCGCTCTCTCAAAACTTCCAGAACAGCCGTCTGTGAGGAAGATGGAGAGTTGGGATTCTAAGTTTGAAGTTGAGAGTTGAAGGGAAAGATTAATGAGTTGTTGTTGATGGTCGTATCGGTGCTAGTTAGACCAAAGAAGAAGATGAAATCAATTGAAGATACTGTGATGTTGGGATTGAAGATTATGTTGTGATTAAATGACATTGAAGAACACCATGAAGATCAGAAGGAGTTAGAGAAGTTGTTGGATATGTTTAAGTCCGAAAATGGTGAAGAAATGTTTAAGTTATTGAAAGGGTTTTTCTTGCAGCTACAAAGATTGGAGATTATTACTTCCCAGAAACATTGAAGGTAAACAAAATAAAAACCCTAGAAATTAATTCGTTTCTATTTTGGTTATGATTAAATTGTTCAGGGTTTTCTTAATTTTAATACATGTTAGGTTTTAGATTTTTCAATGGGTTGTTCTTTTTTGTTATTTGTAAGAGGTTAATAGCATGCTATATTAAGTGTATTGATCTCTCTAGAGGCAAAGAACAAGAGATTTCGATTTCTGTTTTTTTTTCTTATCATAAAACCCTAATCTATGTGTACTTCAGATTTTGATTTAGGGTTCTTTGTTAAATGTTTTGTTTCGTTGATGTTTGTTTTCTTATTTTGGGTTGTAGATCTAATGACTTTGTGTTTTTTTTTTTTCTGTATGTAGACGTAGAAGGATTATTTGAAGCAACTTAAGGTGTTCCAATGGTCAGAAGAACTAATAATTTCATTTTAAGTGATTTTTATGCTTTGATACCTTTATGCTAAAATGTTGATTATGTGATTTGGTTTTTGTAGCTCTAAAGAATCTGGAAAGGGAAAGCATCCTGGAAAGGGAGGAAACATTGGTTTTTACAATTTAGTGTATTTTTTTTTGTGTTATTTGTAGTTTCAAAGCATGGGTAAATTTAATTTTAGTTCTATGAATTCTTAGATTCGAGGTTTTGTTGCTTTAGTGGGTGGAGATTTGTTGATGGAGGTTTTTTTTAGGTACCCTACCACCAGATGACAATATTAAGAGGACAAATGTCCCCGATGCTTCCGGTTTCTGAATTTCATATGTGTCAGGGTTTTATTTGATGTGTTTCAGATGTGTATCTGAATTGTTTTGATGTTTCTAATTTAAAGGTTTTGAGACTTCAACCTGGACACAATACTATTTGTTGGGAAGACTTTTATCTGAGGTTGGATGGAGTCACGCTGATACCATCAAGGTGATATTTCTATGTTGTATTATATTTGATTGTTTTCATGTGTTTTAATGCTTTAGAAGATCTTTAGAGAGAACCTAATCAGTTGAGGAAAAAAATTGAAATCACCATTATCAATGGCTAGTGGGGTAGTAATATATTAGCCAACAAGATGCAATGTTCTTTGAAACAACATGCCGAGAAAGCAAAGGAAACAGAGGAAGCCGGCCATGCTGCAGAAACTAAATGACTTGCAGGAGAGGTACTAACCAGCCAGATACAATGACCTGCAGGAGAGGCAATAACTTATTTATAGTTCCAAATATTAAACTTTGTACCCATTGTGTATTTTTTTTTTTTGTTAGTCTTTCACCCAAATTTTAGACTTAACTGTTTGTTGATGGATGCAGGATTTGGTTCTCTTGGCTTGATGAGTTCAGTATTGGTTAGTACCGTTACATTTTCTTTCATTTATTGCTTTAATAGATAAAGACTCTAAATCTTATGGTGGCTGTGTATCTGTGCCATATGCAGTTATCCTTGGGTAGAAATACATTAGAAATGAAGGCTGCTCATGGGACTGTGACTCGGCATTTTCTGTTACACGCCAGAAGGGACAAGAAACTAGTACAAACAACATTGCCTCTATATTTGCATGGACAAGGGGTCTTTTAACATAGGTACTCTTTTGATATTTATCTTTCACACCAGACTAAGTTTTGTTGGGTGCATTTTGTACAATGTCAAATATGACTTTGAATTAGGATTTTATGTTTGGCTACCCCAAATGTGTGTTGGATAATTCTGCGTACATGCAATACCTTTTATCTGATATGATTTGTAAATGAAAGAATAGATGTGCATTTAGTTCTTAATTTACTGGGTTAACTATCATATTGTGGTTTATTTAAGCGCTTGGAATCAAATGGTGAGTTGTGATGTCTGTGCCTTTGACCTTTTTGTATGTATTACGTTAGTTCCTAATGAGATCTTAGATGTTCCAGTTTGACATGTGTCAGTTATTGTTTTATAGTTTAAAAATTTAACTTTAAGTTCACCGAAATGTCATATGTTTAATTAATCATCCCTATTAGTGGTACTTGGGTCAAGCCAATGGGTCTGGTAGTATGCATGTTTGCTGCCACATCAAAGATATCTGCGTATTATCTCGTAGTAGAGAGCTTGGTATGGTTTTCTAGTCATTCTTTAGGCACATGTCATTTCCTTTAGGTTCTCTTGTGTTGTATAACTGATTGCAGGAAGGGGCACAATTAGGTTCTCATGTGTTTTAAATTCAGTAGTGACCAGTGTAGTCAAGAACTTCACTGTTCCTTTTTGGGTGTTAAACAATAGGTACTCACAGATCTTTCCCATTTCTTTTTCCATGCAGATATGATTCAGAGGCTATCTACTATGATGAAAGTGTAAGGAAATCAAAGCGACAAAATTTGGAATCGAAGGCATTACATGTAAGCAGACCTTCCATATTTGGAATATCCTACTGTTCTCGTTGTTTTAAGATTATGCACTTGATATGCGTGAATTAATCATACCCGTTATTTTTCTTGTTCTGTTCTGCAGTTTGTGCACCATGCTAACCTTACTCTGTTGGGACATCTATGAGCCAAATGTCTTGATAATTTTACCAAAGCACTAGAACAATCACTCAAAAGGGGAGAAGGATTTGCTGCTTCTGTCCGCAGTTGTGTTCAGTCTTCTATCAAGGGTCTGCAGGTTAAGCTTAAACCTATTATTTGTCCAAAGGTCTGATATATCATTTGGTCTATCTATTCATGTATTGCTTCTGTTCTCCCAGATGGAGAAAAAGAAATGATTAGATTGTATCTTTTTCCTTTCCTGCAAAAATTATAAGTTTTTCAAGAAATGATATAAATTGGATTATGTGGTACAATAAAATTTAATTTTGTTTTTAGTTTTGTTCATAATTTATTTCGTATTAATTTTAATTTTAATTATAATTTGGGATTATCTAAATCAGAATAGTGAAGTAATTCGTTTAGCGAGCACAAAAATTTAACAGCTTAAAAACTTAAGCAACTAACTTTAGGCTAACTTAAAAACTCAAGTACAAAAATTTAATAGCTTACAAATTTAAGCAACTAATTTCAGGCCAACTTAAAAACTTAAGCAACTAATTTTGTGCAAATCAAAATCAGAATTGCTTTTAGCGAGTAACTATTTGACCGCTTAAAAAATTAAGCAACCAACTTTAGGACAATTAAAATCACAAATCGCTTTTAGAGAGTAAAAAGTTCCATAGGTTAAAAACTTGAGCAACCAATTTCAGGCCAATCAAAATAAGAAATCGCTTTTAGCGAGCAAAATTATTTGGTCGCCTAAAACCTTAATCAAGCAATTTCATGACGAGTTGTTTCATATATCTATCAACTAGGTATTTTACTTGCTTTAGAATGGTTGGTCTATCTGAAGCGATTGGTATTTTACTTGCTATATTGGTTGGTCTAGATGTTAAGCGATAACAATTTTACTTGCTCCATGTTAGTTGGTCTAGATGTTAAGCAATGAGAAAAGTACTCGCTTTAGGTTAGTTGGTTTATTACTAGAGCGATTGCATGGTCGCTCAAGGCTTTGACATACATGGCTTTGGGCAACCAACGGAGCGAGTGCCACTTTTAGTCGCTATAACAGTTATAGCGACTGAAAAGAGGCTTTAAGCGACTTAAAACGACATGTCGCTTAAACCCGTTTTTCTTGTAGTGCTTCATTTTATCTATTTTACGAGTAGAATTCCGCATTTTAGTCCATCGAGCTTTATTTCCTAAAAACTGCAAAAAGAAACCAAAATTATCAAATATGTACAAAAATGAGCACTAACAAAATAGAAAATTGAGATCAAATCAGACAAAAAAAGGTATCTATCAACTACCTCCAAACTTATTATTTGCTAGTTCTCGACCAAATCTAATCTAGAAAATAAAAATCTCAACTCACTTTCAGAGGTATCGCGATTGCACTTAGCATGTGCAATGAGCCTTTGAAACCATAGGTGTCCCTATCGGACGAGTTTTAGTCTCGTGAGGGTTTACAAGAGGTGTACCCACAAAACCTTTAATCCAAACTCTAGCTACTTGTGAACGATTGAGGGTAGACACTAAACATGCTATTTAGTTGGCTACAAAATTCTTCTGCCATGAGAGGAATTACTTTGTTTTAAATCCAATTGTTGTACACGAGTTTGCACTTAGCGTACCAAAATTCATATATAAGAAAACAAAGCACTACTCAGAAAGTTGTATAATGGACCACGATACTCAGAATCGAACAAACCACAATCATATAAATAGATTAAGAAGATGGATATGGAGTTGACTAAGGTGAACGATGTTTCCCAGAATACATGTATGATCGTCTGCTCTAAGATAAGCCTTTGTAGATTGAGATACGCACCCAATGGTCTGAATCATAATTCTAGTATAAACTCAGCAGGTATATACAAAGGCCCAGCGGTCGATTTATTGAATATATACAATTATTATTATTATTTATTTTTAAACTTTTTTCTCGAAAACATGATTAGATCTTTTGAATCTAAGCGCAAATTACATGATAGTTCTGATGGATCCTGCATTTCACGCTTGCTTAGGCGACAGAGACAGGGACAGGGACAATACACATATTGATATCCAAGTTTTTTTCTCGTCAAGTTCAATTAAAATACTGGAGCTTGATCTCAATCATTCTACTTCATTCTGGTGACACTAAGGCGATACTAGTGTCCCACCAAATCACTTAGAGAAACATAAAAAGTTGCAAAAATAAAAACATAACGTGATATGGTGACGACTATTATGTTATTTATAACACCTGAGCTCTATCCTTTTATGAATAAACCATTTATCTGGGTCTCTCAACTCCTATAACCAAGAAATTTGTTTCCATCTACTTAGAATGGATAGTGTCATCATGAATTGTTCACAAGTTTCTAAATTTTAGAGCTTTATTACTGGATTAAAATTTTCTCCCTTACCCCCAAACTTAAATTTAACATTGTCCTCAATATTTCAAAAAAAAAAATGATTAAAAACAAGAACAATGAGACAATGTTACCAATTGAAGAAAAGAGTTAAGGAAGGATATTATCGTTTCGCATGAGTATGCGTTACCTCCTAGAAAGTGCTAAGTTTAAAGTCTTCAGCCAGACTTTGGAAAGAATTATTCACCTTATAAAATCATATAACAATAGCCGGAACAACTGTGGGTCACCTGGATCAAATAGAGCTGACACAAATAAAAAAAACTGCAAGATGCCAAAAAAGCGAACAAACGGAGCAACCTTTTTGTTTAAGACAACTACATCTAGTTGCGGTTCAGGTTATATAATAGGGTCTAGATAAAATATTTTGATGAGCTGGATTTCTTCATAGGCAGGATCAGAAGGGTCAGGTTGTAGAGTATGGAAAAAATCAACCAAGAACTTAGAAGCACATAATAATAACCTGAATAATTGTGAATCCTTAAAGTCAATCAGATTTGATTCAAACAACTGACCACTATAAAAATGGTAGTAATTCTTATGTATATGTGTCGATTCTAATCTTCTAAAGTAATCAAGCTTAGTCTCAAAACTTAATAACTGACACATTTGAAATTCAAACGTTCCCATAATTGGAAGAAATTTTTTTGGTGGGAAAACAAATTCAATCTTGGTATTATTGCATGAGTAGACTGCATCAACCAGAGGATGGGTCTCTAACAACTGAACTTCTTTTTGGACATTATTAGGTTTGGGAAAACGTGAATGAAGATAATCATGTAAAATGGTTGAGGCACAAATGTCGAGTCCCAAGCGAGGGATCTTTATAAGAGTTAAAGGTAAAGCACATGGAGAATGATAATCACCCATAAACTTAGAATTTTGGGTGTCTCTAGAAAGACTAGTCACAATATCCCTAATTTCTAGATCATTAGATTCCTGAAATGGTCAATTGCTTCTTCGAAGTTAGAAGCAGGAGGTGTATCCTCACTCATATTTAAAATTACTATGAGTTTATCATCTTAATTTGAGACTATTGTTCCTGAATAGTTAGACTCCAAAACACTAGTCTCGGGATAAACTCATTCCTCTAACCATCATCATATCCATAATAACAAGGAAATATTTCACCGTCTATAACAATGGTATTTCTAGTTAAATTTTTTTTCCTCTTGAATAGATATATAATCATTAACATTATTAGAATCGGAACTAGAAACGTCATTGTTATCATGAGGCTCAAATAGTGTAAAAATTTCCTGATCATTATGACTACGGATTTCAAATTCTTCATCAATATTCTCCATCAATATTCTCTTCATCATTATAATAATATGAAGATGGTTGAACCTTGTCTAAACTAGTAGTGTTACCAATTTTAATATCGTTATCTTGATTATGTGAATAATAAATATCCTTATTTTCAAGGGTAGTATTGGAAACATTATATTGTCAATTAAGACTATTTGAGCATTTTTCATCGTTGCAATGTACTCCTTTACAAATAAGTCAAACCTATGTCTCCACTCAGTTAACTGCTTGAGGGTATCTTCTAGAGGCATAATGGGTTCGTTAGGAGTACTAGGTCGCAACTGTTCGAGTGGTTCTTCTATAGAAGTATTTGGGGCACCATAAGGAGTACTAGATTGCATCCTCTTGACGGAATTTTCGAGAGAAATAACACTATAATGCAACTGCTCGAGGGCCTCTTCTAGTGAAATAAAAGGACTCGAATTTTGCTCGTTTTCCCGTTCATATGACTGGTGCGCGTACGAATAGTAATTGGGACTGTCATGGTATGAGCCGTAACCTTCGAAAGGTTGGTAATGGTCCCAAGTACTATCCACTCTATGGTCATAGTACGGGTAATGTCCATTTTGTAATTTTATCGGGTATTCATTGTATTGGATATCAGAATACCAGATCAACATTTTTTTTATATATAGTGCACGTACAAATGCAGGTTCGACTAAGATAGGTAAGCTCAGGTTACCTTAGTAAAATATACCTACAGTCAAAGACTGGTCAAAGGTACAGGGCTAAGGCTCGTGGAATTTCAGTTGGTAACTCCCATCAGGCCCAAGGCACGGATTCAACTTACTTTTCCACGAGTTTTCCTAAAATCGATAGTCTGATGATGCAATTGGTGTGTGCACAATGTTTTTTTATATACAAAATAAAATAAAATCTAAAATATATACAAATTGTTTCTAAAAATAAATCTAAGGATTAATGAAAAATAAATAATTGGGTTTTATACTTACCTTTTTTGGTAGGCAATTTCGCAATAAATATAGAATATTACCTGCACATCAAAAACAAGAAAATACTCAAGTAAAATCTAAATGAGAAAAAAAATATAAATAAAATAATTCCTAATTAACCTAATTAAAAACTAAACCTAAAAAAATAAATCTAAAACCCTAACCTAAAAACAAATCCACGTCATCAACGCCAAAAAATGATGTAATTATAGTATAGTGGTAAGAAAGATTCGTTGCTCGGACTTATCAAGATTTGATTTAAGACTTAATTCTAATTTTAAGGAAGTAAATATACATAAAAGATGACAATAATATTATTACGAGAGATACCGGGACTCATGATTCCACTATTCTTCGTATTCATGTGATTCATATATTAATTCTAGACAATTATAACTCATAAAATAGAAATATTGACTCTAATTCTTTGCTAAAAGTAGATTTTTAAAATATTAAATATAAATCATAAGCATGGCGCATCAAAAGTACTTTAGACTAAGCATACACCATCAAACAAAATCACACCTAATTAGTAAAAATCATAATTCAATTTAAATTATGCAAAAGTCATAAAAGAATTAAATATATTTACCACACAATTGTGAAATATGGCTTCCTCCATTGTCCCAGTGATGGGGTTTAGCTCTTCATTATTACAAAAAATGAAAACTAAAAAGAATAAATTAAATCTTAAGCTAGTAGTTCTTGGTCCTGGCTACCAGACTTCTCTTTTTTCCTTGTATCCACAACGTATTTATAGCTTTCAAAGGAAACCACTTTCCTTTTTTATTTCCCACTACCACATCATCGCCCAATGAGAATGCGCCACATGTCAAGACAATGTAAGATCCTCCAATAAGAATGCCCCACGCGTCAAATAATATAATTCTCATGCAGTTATAATTTTCTTTATTTGAAAATTATTTATTCTCTATTAACTCCAACCATAAAGAATAATATTATTTTCATACTCTTCATATATTTAATTCTCATCAATTACTCCACGTAGATAAACAAAATATCTCCAAATATCCTTTTAATATCTTGTAAATGATGTTGACATAATTAATCATCTTTGTGAATAAATGAGATCCACACTTTCCACACACGCTTTGGCATGTTTACCTCACTCCCATATCCAAATAATTGGACCAATGAAATAATTCTCCATGTCCTTCCTTCCAGGCCTAGCCTAAAATAAATCACTTCATTTTCTCTATTTTACGAGCAGAATTCCGTATTTTTGTCCATCGAGCTTTATTTCCTAAAAACTGCAAAAAAAAACCAAAATTATCAAATATGTACAAAAATGAGCACTAACAAAATAGAAAATTGAGATCAAATCAGACACAAAATACATCTATCAATACTCGACCAAGAGAAAAGACGTTAAGGTAACAAATACCACTTGTTTCCTTTAATCTTTTAACATGGTAGTGAAAAGGTTGTTAATGCTGAAAAAGATATTTTTTATGTTGACGATGTTTCTGGTGGTGGTGACTGTGGAGAAAATGATTTGATAGGTTGGGGCCCCGAACCAAGTAATGGTGAAGGTGAAAACCTAGATAATGGTGCCATTTTTATAGTTGTTTTTTAAACCTCTCAGTTTTCCTCAGATTCGAAGTTAATAAGTGGTATTTCTAATGCAGATGGACCCGACTTGAAGCTCAACGTAGCCGTCGTATTTCCTTCGAATTATGTGGGGCAAAACATAAGGTTGAGAGACATCTTAAACCAATGCATTTGAGCATCATCAAATGACGTTCAGAATGGGATGATGTGTATTGTGAAAGTTGGATTTATATGTTCACGTGGTGATCCACTTACTCGTCCAACTATAGAGGAATTTTTTGGTTTGGTCCCATTTGTATTAAAGAATGAAAGAGCTACAAAATAGGTTACAAATATTTGGGAGCAGCGTGGCTCCGATACTTAGCTAGAATTAAAGGCTAAAACATTTTTGGCCTACAATTACAAGGTGGACTCCTCACGTCACTCTATTTATTGGATGTCTTTGCACCCTTGGCTTTTGCACCGATAGCTTTGACTTTAACTTTGGCTTTGCCTTTCTTCGCTGCCCTCTTGTATTCTTTGTCCCAATCAATACTGATTGGCAGCCTAAAGTCTTCTTCATCCAAGTACCCATCTTCAATATACTCCCTGAGTATAGCTTCATCCTCAGTGCAAGGCCATGGCCAACCCTTGGTAGCCTTATCAGCTGTGCCCTTATTTTTTGCAGCAGTAGCAGCCTTGCGTTCAGCGGCAGCAGCTTTGGCCTTGATAGTTGCCTTAGCTTGCATAATCCTATTTCTTTCCTCGGCCATATCGGCTTCCTCGGCCCAATTGAGCCTTGTGGGCGTCCTTAAGTCTTCATCTTTCAAGGGCGCTTCATGCACAGCAGACCCATGTTCCTCTTCATCATCCCATGACTCATCGGATGAGGTAAGCCTCTCCCTATCCGGAACGTAGGCCTCATTGTCCGAGCCCATAATTGCATTAGGCTTAGTTGGCTGATGAGATATGGCAGCCTCCTCAGTGCCATCCTCTGCTTCAGTGCCATCCTCTGCTTCATTTGCTATAATTTGAAAGTTATTTGTGTTGCTGGCTTTACCTTGTGGTGCACTTGCCCTTGGCGTCGTCCCCTTTTTGTTGGGTGCATGTTTCCTCCTTGTAGCAGTGATAAAGGCCTCCTCATTCACGTGCATAGCTTCCTCTCCTATGGTCACGTCTCTTTCAATGTTGGTTTTACCCAAATGCACAGCCTCACATGTAATGTTGACTGCTGCAATGTCACATTCGGCCCGTGACTTAGCTAGCTGATGGCATGTGCTGTTGCTGTGCACAGCATCACGTGAACAGCCAGTTGGCTCTCTTGGTATGTCGCTTTCAGAGTTGGGTTTACCCAAATGCACAGCCTCACATGCATTGTTGACTGCTGTAGGGTCGCTTTCGGCTCGTGTCATAGCCAGCTGTTGGCATGTGCTGTTGCTATGCACAGCATCACGTGAACCACCAGCTGGGTCTCTTGCTATGTCACTTTCATTGGCTATATCAACCCTAGCACTGGCCACCTTGGAGCGTGCATTACCTTCCAATATAGTATTTTCACTTTCTTGGGTAGCTGTGCATGCTTTGCTAGCAGCAGCATCACGTGGAGCTGGCCCTTGTGAGCTGTCCCGCACATTGACCAAAGCATCAGTTGCACTGTTCATCATCTTCCTCCCCTTGCATTCAGCCAAAGTATGGCCTACGATCTTGCAATTTTTGCAGAATTTTGGTGCTATGGGGATGTTCACGGCTTGAAGAAATGAATGGCCACCAGCATTGACCCTGACTTGCGTCGGAATCTCCTTGGCGAAGTCTACCTCCACCATAATTCTTGCATAGTTGCCATATTCTTTTGCCAATGTTCTTGAGTCTACAGCCATAGGCGTACCTACAGCCGTGCATATTGACATAACAATCTTCTCGGTCCAGTACACAATGGGGAGATCATGAAGCTGAACCCATACTAATGCCTTCGAAGTTTTTGGCTTGATTGGGTTAAAATGAGGGTGAAAATCCTGAACATGCAGCACTTGATTCCCAACAGCCCACTTACCCTCCTTCCATACTCTTTGCTTATCAATATCATTATCTAGAACTATGGTAAAGTAACCCTTAGACATTGGAACGAAATGGTGATTACCTTTAAGCTTCCATTGTTGCAGCAATGTAGCTTTAATGTCCGCAAACTTCTGATTTTTGAAGTTGAGCCTGCCTATAAGGGAGAACTTCATCTTCTCCATGGCTTGATCATATAGGTCATCGGAGATATCCACCACGAACTGGCCAGCAGATTCTTTGGCCATACATAGGCTGCTGCTACATATATTTGTTGCTTCATTTCTCGGTCGTGGCTTACTAGATCTAGACTTGGCTACTTCAAGAAAAGATTTGGTTGGTATGGAATCTGCTACCCCTTGTTGCTCTTCCATTGTTGCTGCCATTAAAGCTTCAAGAGAGAAACTCAATGAATAGCTCCGTGAGGAGAGAGAAACGAGAGAAAATACATGAGTAGCTCTTTTTTCTCTTGTCCAACTATAGAGGAAGCATCAACGGAGTTATCATCATCATCTCATAGCAACACATTTTTTGCCAAAATCCTTTTAAATTTTTGCTTTATCGGACCTACTCATGTCATAATAAAGATTAGTGCCACGCCAATATATCGATACATACTAAGCTACAACTTATAAATAATATATGTGTAAAAAATGGACCTTTATGATGTATCAACAAAACATTCCTTCAATATAAAATAGTTTTCACTCCTCAAACTAGAATATAGAAAAGCCTATAGTAGTTGAGGCGCCTATAAGTATCAATGCAGTGACAGCCATCGACAACGTTTGCAGTTGCTACATATCTTTTGCAAATAAAACCATAATTTAAATTTTATTTGTGGCCAAATTTATTAGTAAATATTCTAAACTTGGGTTTGTAAAAAACTATGGGGTGTGTGCCCTTAACAAAATTTACCTCTATAACATAGTCGGAGAAGAAACTCTTTATTTCTTTCACCAATGAAATCTACCCGTTAGTGTACTACCTGTAGTTAAATATGGAAAGCTCATCCAACCAAAACCAAAATTTTAAGAAGGTATTTTGATTTCAACCCCTACCTTTTCTTACCAATAAAGTATACAGTTCATGATCAACAAATTTAAGGCATATTTTTAAATCATAGATATCTAGTAAGAAAGCAGTTTGATGGGTCGTCAGCCGACCAAAATAATTTTGATATTTTATAAAATAATAAATGAAATAGCAAGTTCCACAAAGAACATGTAATTATTGTTTGCTTTCTACTTCTTAGGTAATCAGGGGGTGTTGAGTTTCTAAGCCAAACTATACTAAACTGAATTAAAGCAAAGTGAGTAAAGGTTGTGAATAAAAATAGAAAATATTGATTAGAGGTTTCATCTTCCATCACCAAACAAGATCCTCAATCGATTAGAATCAACATCCATTCTCTCTTTATACCAATAATCCTAAAGAATCCTCAATCGGTGTAATACTTCGTTACGCCTCCATATGTCAAAATATACTGCAATCGCTAATATATGAATTCTTTTACAAAAAATAATCTAATGCTTTATCGGGAGGAATAACTATCCCAATGCTAAAAATATTTACGATGTTCAGTAGTTTCACGATAGCTTCTCTTGCATTGCCGGGAATGAGCTAAGAAATTCAATTTGAGAAAATATTTAAATTCTATGAGACGGGTTATTCATAGATAATATAAACACAATTGTGTTATATTCAACCTAGGTCAAGTTTTACTTGTGATTTCCTTCACGATTCGCACCGCTAGTGATCATAAATTACTACTAAATATTAGGGTTCTTGATAAAATTGCATAAGATTCCTAGTTAGATATAGATAGGTTATTACGGATATTTAATTCGTGATTTTAAATGTACCAAACAACCAATCATATTACATGAACACAATCACATAATTGTTATACGCAGTAAAACATGAACGATAAAAAGATAAAACTAACCAACCAGATTGATTCCCATGTTTAGAATTTCTGATTACATCTCCAACCAATAAAAGAATTAGCTATCCATGGGTTTACTAAAACCCATGAAAAATATAGAAGAAAAGAATAAAGAAGAACAATAAGAGAAAATATCCCAGTTCCCCCTTTTAAAGGGGTAAACCAAAATTTGGTCTCTTTTCTGTGGAGAAGTTGTGTAGAAAATTGTATCTAGACTCCCCTTTATATAGGCTTTGGTAACCCCCTCTTGGTGTTTATCCAACTAGAAAACCTAATCTCATTAAAAAATTTCACCTCCTTTTGTTCCTTATCAAACTATGAGACTTAACCTCCTCAAAAATCATAATTTCCACGTCAAAGGTAAGCCCAAAATGCATCCCTATTTTCTATTTCCGTGCAGGCCCAATAGAAACCAAATCCAAGTAAGCATTTTGCTCATAACTTTTTCACACGAACTCAGAATGACCTCATTCTTTTTGCGTTGACTTCGTATTTCAATTATCTATAAGATGAATATTGGAAATATTGGATTTGAAGGAGTTTCAATTTTTCTTTAATTTTCTTCACTTGTGGCACTCACTTCCTTAGCACTTTTAAAACCGTTTCCACTTCTTTTGGTTGAATCGTCCTAACACGAGAAACAAAATAGAAAACACACTTTTCTTTTGCTAGTCCTCGAGCAAACTACAAATCTAAACAAACTTATGCACACAAGTATGGAATTGACACTAAAACCATGTAGATTATGCACCTATCAAATTTCCCCACACTTTTCTTTTGCTAGTCCTCGAGCAAACTACAAATCTAAACAAACTTAAAATACAACAACTCCCTTTTGTTGAGGATACGGTCATAGTTAGTATGTGTAACAAGCCTTTAAACCCCTAGGTGTTCCTAGTGGACGAGTTATAGTCTCGTGAGGGTTTACAAGAGGTATACCCACAAAACCTAAATTCCAATTTTCAAAAATATCAGAGCACATGCATCCAAAGATCTACGAAGACATAAAGTTTATGCACACTAACAATAAGAATTTAAAGTACCAAATAACGTTATTCTCATGCTTAAATCTTGAGTTAGGAGAAAACCACCATATGAAAGAATCTAGCATCGAGAACGATCGAATAAGCATTCCACCTCGACTTCTGCCTCACCAATTGGGTTTTATGAAATTTCAGAAAGAAAACACACATTATGGTTCTCATGTGTGCATGCAAGAAGGAGGATAAAAATCCTACACACGTTGAATGGTGGAAAGGAAAAGTAACATTTTGAATAATATTTTGTTATCCCATAAAAACGTGGGAAGAAAATAATCTTTTTTATGATGATTTATAAGAAAGGAAATCAACCACTATGCGAGGATGAGAACGCTTACTTACCTTCTCACACGGTCAATAATCAGCACCGCTCTCACAACGAATAGAAACGTCTTCGTCTTCCGCTTCAACTGTTGTGATAAACTTTTGAACTCCGTAGAACTTCGAAAACTTGTACCCATTTTCTTCGACTCCTTGTTGCTTGAAACTTCCTTATATGTTTCTTCTTTCTCATGGCCTTAACTAATGAAATAACACACTAACTATGAAATTAAAAATGCATTTTTTTTATTTTAAATATTATGATTATGCTACAAAAAGATAACAACTACAAAAGTAATTAAACCAAAATTAACATGGCCATGGGAAAAAGAATTAAGCACTTGATTCTTCACAACTTGTATTGCTTTGGTATCGTATAAACTTTAAAAACTCACATTTTTTTCTTGTCTTCACTTTGTATATACAATTTTGCTCATCTTTTTGCTGCTTGTAAACCTTGACTCTTCAACTTTCTTCGTGATTTTAATATCGCTCTGCTTGTTGATGATGATATGTTTCTATTGACGCTTTGTCGAGAGAATGGTACCAACTGCAAACAAGACTACAAGATAGAATTAGCAAATTTGATGACACCTCATGATTGACGAAATAGCACTCAAGAGATCAAAAACTAGTGCTGAAATTGATGCGAAGTTGGGTAGCTCATCATTCTACCAGGAATTAGCGTAAGATGACACATACTCTGAAGGACAATTCTTTTAGACAACTATAAATAGTTGAAGGTCTGGTGCCTCGCTTGATGTGATAATAGGTAGTCTCCACTAATGATTGATCAGCTCCCTAATATTGTATTCTCCACCAACGGTTTAAGCTCTTTTCGTCAGCTCTTGCCTCTCAACAACTAAGAAACCCAAATGTCGTTCTCTAGTACTTCTAAGTTCAATTATTTCGGTAAGAACTCCATATGTAGATAGCGAGAAGTATACTAAGTGACTCTACAATCACTAAAAGCTGGATATTTTCATGCAAATGTGTATAAAAAGTTTAAAAATTCTACCAATAAAAGTGAATATTAAACTCTATATGCCTAATCACCCCCCCCGCCCCCCCCCAGCCCCCCCACACACACTTAAACTTTACATTCTCCTCAATGTAAATTGATTCATCCAATGTAAAATCAAGGTGGGAAATCCTACAAATGATATGAAAAGATAAGAAAAATAAAGCTAACAAGATAAAGATAAAAATACAAAACCAATGGGTTGCTTCTAGTTCAGCGCTTAGTTTAACGTCCTCATCCTGACCTTCTTGTTATTTTCCATACACCAATAATCTGAAAAGGATATATCAAAATGACAATTTGTAATTCTAGTAACAGTTTCACACAAATGTTAGCATATGATAGTACTAGTGAAACCATTATCATAAAGAAGTTACCCCCATACTTAGTTCTTTTTACACTTGGAAGTGTATAAAGAACATATAGTTAGGGAACTTAATTGGTTTCCTCTTGGTGATCCTGAACATTATTAGAATCAAGCATCTCTGACAGTGGATACTTAGAAGAAAAATAGTCCGTAAAAACTTTGGAAGAACTTAACTCCAATCCTAAGTGAGGTAATTTCCTAAAAGTTGGGATATCAACTTTTTGAGAAACTACTTCGATTAAAGGAAAAAGATCATTAAAAATAGAATTACGCAGAGGATTAGAAAAACGTTCAACTATCTCTTGTATTACGGGATCTTATTGTTCTTAAAGAACTCCAATGAATTATTTACCTCTTGTGTATTGTGGTTCTCTATCGAACTTTTCAACCAATCTTCATCAGTTTCTGACTCAACCAAAATCTTGGCATTAACGTTATCATTATATTCCTCGACATCTCAATTGGGTCTTCCACGATATTACTCAATTTAGTCTCATTCTCAATTATTTCAGCATCTTCGATATCATACTCTTCATCGACCTCATATACTCCATTAGCAAAATGTCATTTGAATCATATATGTATGGTACTATTAATTCTTGGAGAATTTCTTCTGGTAACTCCGTTATCCTCCAGTTGATATAATTTTTTTGAAAGTTTTCTTATGTTTACACGTTTTCCACCGTTACTTACAATAGGATCACTAATCTTTGTCCTTTAATTGATCTAAAACCTTCATACAACTTGAGTGGAGCCAATTAGAAGTATAATTGTCCCACCTTCTTTGTGGTAGTTGACCTACATACCCACCATAAAATTGTTGGTATGTTTGAAAATCACCAAAGGATTCCGTAGGGTATTGGTAAAAACCAATGGGTTGATTCTGATTGTATCCCATGTTGGTTGGAAGTTATTGAAAGATTGAGAACTATAACTACACTGATTACCACCACAATATGCCTGATCTTGTGCATCATATATGTTATTTCCGTAAGGAAACATGATGACACACAAAGAGTAAGAAAAAAAATATAACTAAAAATCTAAAAATAAAAATAAAAGTGATGTATACAACCTGTTGTCAGGATCCACCTTCCGATTTTGAGGGTTAACGAATTCCACCAACGAATTGTTTCCATCACGAAAACCTAAAAACCTGGAAAACAAAAAAAGAAAAACACAAACTAGAACAAAAAGAAATATCAAACAAAAACAATTGCCAATTGCTCCTCGGCAGCGGCGCCAAAATTTGATGGGTTGTCAGCCGACCAATATATTTCCTATACTTTCTAAAATAATGAGTAGAGTAGCAAGTAGGGATTCGTTCCCACAGAGAACAAGAAATTATTGTTTGCTTTCGACTTCTTTGGTAATCAGGGGGGGTGTTGAGTTTCTAAGCCAAACTATATTAAACTGAACTAAAAGCAAAGTGAATAAAGATTGTGAATAAAAATAGAAAATATTGGTTAGAGGTTTCATCTTCCCTCACCAAACAAGCTCCTCAATCAATTAGAATCAACATGCACTCTCTCTTTATACCAATAACCCTAAAGGATCCCCAATCGGTGTAATAATTCGTTACACCTCCATATGTCAACATATACTGCAATCACTAATATATAAATTCTTTTTTAACAAATAACCTAATACTTTATCGCTAAGAAATTCAATTTGAGAAAAGATTTAAATTCTATGAGACGGATTATTCATAGATAATATAAACACAATCGTGTTATATTCAACCTAGGTCAAGTTTTACTTGTGATTTCCTTCACGATTCGCACCACTAGTGATCACAAATTACTACTAAGTATTAGGTTTCTTGATAAAATTATCTAAGATTCCTAATTAGCTATAGATAGATTATTAAGGATATTTAGTTTGCGATTTTAAATATACCAAATAACCAATTATATTACATGAACACAATCACATAATTGTTATACGTAGTAAAACATGAACGATAAAAAGATAAAACTAACCAACCAGATTGATTTTAATGTTTAGAATTTCCGATTACATCTCCAACCAATAAAAGAATCATCTATCCATGGGTTGACTAAAACCTATGAAAAATATAGAAGAAAAGAATAAAGAAGAACAATAAGAGAAAATATCCCAGTTCCCCCTTTTAAAGGGGTAAACCAAATTTGGTCTCTTTTCTGTGGAGAAGTTGTGTAGAAACTTGTATCCAGGCTCCCTTTTATATTGGCTTTGGTAACCTCCTCTTGATGTTTATCCAACAAGGAAACCTAATCTCATAAAACTCTTTCACCTCTTTTTGATCCTTATCCAACTAGGAGACTTAACCTCCTCAAAAACTAACAAAAACCCTAATTTTTATGTCAAAGGCAAGCCCAAAACGCATCACTTCTTTCTCTTCCCGCGCAAGCCCAACAAGGCCTAACAGAAACCAAATCCAAGTTAGTTTTACGGTTTTGCTCATAACTTCTTCATACGAATTCGGAATTACCTCATTCTTTTTACGTTGGCTTCGTTTTTCAATTATATATAAGTTGATTATAGAAATCCTGGATTTAAAGGAGTTTTAATTTTTCTTTAATTTTCTTCACTTGTGGCACTCACTTCCTTAGCATTTTTAAAGTTGTTTCCACTTCTTTTGGTTGAATCGTCCCAACATGAGAAAAAAAATAGAAAATAAAGGTAATACAAAGTAGAATACAAGAAATATAACTAAAACAAGTATGAAATTGACACTAAAACCATGTAAATTATGCACCTATCACAGCTTAATGAATAATGTACATTGCGACCATATTAGGTGAAAGATCATACACATGTTACATAATACCACCGCCTCGGTACTATGCTAGGAGATTCCACAACTTATTAGCTTTCATTTAAAACTCCGCTTATTCCATATGGGATTAATTATATTGGCTTTGGTCGAGCCAAATCCCTAACATTCTCCACCTTGGCGAGATCGAGATCCATATCACCAACTATCATCATATGATCACCCATTGTGCAACATCTTGAGGTATACCTTGCTCCTTTATGTTCATAAATTCAGATAGATTGGCACCATTCTAGGTGTATTGTATACCAACTCAACTGATCCGTACACGATCATCGTATGTATGCTACCGTCGAACTTAGTTATAGTCATATGCGTCCTTGAGCCTTTGCATTCCCCACATGAGTTTAACTTCCGCTCTAACCTCATCTTTGAGCTTGCTCTACATGAGTTAGAGAGATGTGATCTGACTCCATCATGAGCCCTAGCTTTATCTTGGCTTGCCTTGCTCCACCTGAGTCAACGTCCCGCTCCACTTAAGGCATGAACTCCATCTTGCACACCACATCCGTTAGGATTAATATCCATAACCAATTGACCTCTTAGTATCCCTAGTTCTAATACCAACTGAAAGATCCTACAGGCGCTACATAACATCGACATTATCTCCACTTGATCACCTATGTACACCGGGTGTGGGGTTTTTATCTAAAAGACCCAGTATTATGTTAGAAGATTTCAGAACTTATTAGACTTCATCTGGAACTCTATTTAGTCCATGTGGAACTAATCCTATTGATCTTGGTCGTGCAATCCTATTATCTTGGTCGAACCAAATTCGTAACATTAGGCATAAAATTAATTAGTTCGTAGATGAAATGTGAATATTGAATAGAGTAGTTACCGTGGAGGAAATGCGAATGTTGACTAGAGACTTTGAGTGAGACAGACCAAATCTTAAACTGTACTAGAATTACAATCCAAACACTAATTTTTTTGTTATCTTATTATTAAAATCGGTAACGGAAATTTCTCAACCGTGAAAAACTATAGTTGAAAAACAAATTTCCTAAAAGATAAAGAATAATAACCACCCTGCAAAGCACAAAATACCCTTAAATGCCCATCATTTGCCTTTCTATTTTTATATACCAAATCCGTTGGATCAAGCAACCAATAATGATACATATTTTATCACTTTATAATATATCAAAGATTTAATGATTCACATGCAGATTACCAAATGCATCGTTCTTGTCCTCTTATCTAATAGTCAAGTTGCATATAACAAAATTCATTCAAGCCGGGTTATACACTGGTAGACCATTTGAATTTATCTTGTCGCTAGCCTGACATGACTCAATTTTTTTTTGCTGCCTGGATTTTAGACCTTAAATAAAAAAATTACAAAAAAATTACAAAAACTGGTCGTTAAATCTATCATTGATAACGCTTCTTATGAAGATCGAAGACTGTGTGGTATTCTTAATTAATTACAAAAATAGCGGATAACCAACTGAGTTTAGCTCATTTGACTAGGAAGTTCATTGTTTTATTTGTTTGGTAAGAAATTAAGAATAGATATCAAAGCTAGGAATTTACATTGTTTGAGCGCTGTACCTTCCCATGAAAGTGCATCCTATCCATATTCAATCCTCCCTCCCCCTCATCAGTACTTCCAGTTTTCGTACTAGATGTGTGCTACAAAAAAGGAAAGAAAAAGAAAGTGAATCGTGCCATGCTATTTGATCTGATCACAGGTGCTTCCAGATTCGGCTATAAGCTAGCTAGCTAGCAAGCAACAGTGTATCATTTTCAAATGCAATTTTGTGCATGTTGTTTTTCTCAAGGATTGTCGGATTTTTAAAATACCTAATCAAATGTAATTGTCATTTACATCAAACTCTAAGGGTCCGTTGGGCATTATAAGCTCGAACCGGATATAATTGAAGTGTGTTAAGCAGTTAAAGGAAGTAGTTAATAAGGGTTTGTCTGGCACGTCAGTGTTAACAATATATGACACTGGCAATTACATGTAGTTGTAATGTAATGCATAAGAACTACATGTAGTTCACTGTTTGGTGTTTGGTATGAAAATAATATGGACGTGTAATCCGAAGGTGGGATTCTAATTTTAAAAATCTAATTACAAAAAAAAAAGTTATAAATAAATTAAATAGAAGAATGTATATAAAATTATTACTCCCTTCGTCTTAAATTATAAGTTCAATTTGACAAAGTCAAGATTTTAAGAAGACTACAGGAATTTACAAGACTACCCACATCAAATGTTAAACTACTAGTATATTTAAAGTTAAAAACGTTTAGTACTATACTCTATATTTGTCAATATTTGGAAATTCTTTATCTTTGGTATATTACAGTTATGATTCAAGAGATAAATACAGTAGCTTTGATAGCTATAATAGAAAAGATTGGATACTTAGGTAATATAAGGGAAGATTGTTCCTAATTGTACAAATATCATTTTATTTTTAAAAGGAGTAAAGTATAAGCGATGAATATATTATCACATTTGTTCCCTTATTATACAAATACTCATTTAAGATTTCAAACTGGATCCCATTATAAGTGATTTTATAATTATAAAAAATTAAGGGTATATTTGGTAGTTTGATGGAAAATATAACTATAAACAGAAGCTGACAACTATTTTAAGACATATGAAAGTAGAATAGAGGACTTATAATTTAAGACGGAGGGAATGTAAAATATTTAAACAGTAAAATCTTTTTATAAAATAAATAAATTAAAATAATCAAAAAAATAATAAATTAATAAATTAGAAAAATATAAATATAAATTTAAAAATATAAATTATCAAATAATTAAAAATATAAAGTGCAGAATATAAGCGAGAAGTCAGTGATGTGCAAATATGTGGTATATGGTCGCTTCAAGTCTCTCCTCTGATATATCGATCCTCAGTTGGAAGTGATATTTTTGGCCCATGCCCGACTTCCCAATGGCTCGTCTTTGTTGTCCCTAATGCACCTGACGCACATATCACCATTTCAAATTGAATAGTTGAGGAAATTCGTGCCTTCATCAATATCGACAATCATGTAATCTATGTTTTTTTGCTATGGAGATGGTCCGGTAACACGTTCCAACTTAATTTTTATATTTCTTCAACAATAGTTTATTGGAAAAATCTTGGCATTTGAGTCGTAATCCAATGGATCTAATTGATTTTTTTTTTTGGTTTAGATATAAAGGTATTAAAAGAAAGAAAAAATTGAAATAGTCGCAAAATGTTACAAACCTTTTTTGTGACTATTTTAAACATACTTTTCTTTTAATTTAAATCAAAGCTAAAATTTTTGATATCGAAACTAAAACAATAAAATTATTATGGTTATCACAAGGTATCCAAATATCGCTCGCAGTTGGCTTAGACTTAAAATAACCGGGAAAAAAAATATATATTTCAAATAGTCACAAAAGGAATATTTTAACTATTTTAGCTCACATTATCATCGTATAGCAGCGCTTCCTTCGATCGTCCGATCACCGATAAGATACGAGAGTGCACCCAGAATCCAACTCAAATTCTACCAGAAACAAAAAAACAAAAAGCACACGTGAGGAATTGCTATTGGTAACCTACCTTACCAATATCAAAGATTTGACTACTTAAGGTCTCTGAGTCAACTCAGTCAGGCGGTGGTGCAAGTACTCTAGCAATAGTAAACTGCCCTTGTCTTTTTCAGTATTTACATAAAAAACCAAATATTAAAGTCTACTTTACCAGAAAATCCTGGTCCTATACTCCTATTTAAATCCCCTATCAACACCATCGTGACATACTTTCCCCAATCTCTTTCTCTCTCTTCTCTGATCGAAAGAAGAAGAAAAGCCCTAAATTTTTTTCTTCAATCAAATCAGAATTCAATCCCCGCAACCATAATCATGAACTAAATCCGAATTTTCGAATCGTCACACCTAATTCGAAGATTCAGAAAGAAAATCCATCTCATCTGTATCCGAATTCATTTTTTTTCCCAAAAACCTAGATCTAAAATTTTGAATTTGAAAATCTTTGACCAAGATTAAAATTTTGATCATACCCCTTTCCGATTCGTTCAAAACCCGTTAAAAGCCCTAAAGAAATTTTTATGGGTATGGGTAGGGTTTGTAAAGTAAATTCTATCCCTTCATCTTCTGGCGGTTCATCTTCTTCGAATCCTTCTACTCCATCTCTAACAACATCAACATCTTTAACGGAGACGGTAAATGGATCTCATCAATTCAAGATCACAGGTTATTCGTTATCAAAAGGTTTAGGGATTGGGAAATATATAGCTTCTGATACATTTAATGTTGGTGGATATGCATGGGCGATATATTTCTATCCAGATGGTAAAAGTCTTGAAGATAATGCTGCTTATGTTTCTTTATTCATAGCTCTTGCTAGTGAAGGTACAGATGTTAGGGCACTTTTTGAATTAACACTGTTGGATCAGAGTGGGAAAGAAAGGCATAAGGTTCATAGTCACTTTGGGAGAACCCTTGAGAGTGGTCCTTATACGCTTAAATATCGTGGTAGCATGTGGTAAGTCTTAGTTTTATATTCATCATTATTTCATGTTCTTTATGTGTGTTATGATCATGTAAGTCTTGTTTTGAATGGTTTGTTTGTGTATTGTATTATGCATGCATAGTGATGCCTAACCTGAAACTTTTGTAGCTCTAGGAAACCTCATGTGCACGCTAATTCAGCATCAAAGTACATTGGATTTTGTTTGTACTTTGTTGGGAACATCTATTCCATGTAACCTGTTCTGTAAACGACTTTGTTGTGCTTGTTTGGTTTATGCATACGAATCAGCTGTGGCTTCTAGATGATTGTTAAAATATGAACTTAGAAACTGACACTGTTCAATCCTACAGTTATTAAGTGCTTTTATTAGGGACGTAATGTATCATGTACCTAGAGCGTTACTCATTCTTAATATCAATTTTCTTAAAAAAATTTAACCCTGTAGTTTTTATCATGAGTTAGTTGTTGGCTCTTTAGGGGTTATTAAATGATGTGTGTGAGTGTCAATATAGGTGTAGTCTTATCTGCATAATCATGGACTCAAGATCCTCTAAGATTTGAATCCATCAAGATATTTAAGCATCTTATTTAATTGACATGCCTACGAAGATTCTTACTAAATAGTTGAGGAAAATCGGTTGTAAGTTTTAACCTTGTATATGTGGGCAATATTCCATTTATCAAATGTTTGAAATATTGTTCTGGTCCATCTGGATTTCTAATGTTTTTAGATGTATATTTGACGTGATTTCTGTTGTTATCCGTAATTAGCTTAGCTACTCAAAGCATTGTTGCCATCCTAACTCCCAGCTACTTGTGACCTACTGAATTATTAAGAAAGTATGGACTGCATTGCTTCTTGGTGATAATGGTGGGAGGTTGTGTATCTATAGCTTTGTGGCCCCTTGAATTTGTCCACTTTCTGACCTTTATTTTTATATAATTTATGTAAGAGGAAAACAATCATTTTATATTACGACATTACTCCTATCAATGGCTTTCTAGCTTTTTGCTTTGAAATATCGAATGATATGCGTAGAATTTGTATTTTATTTTGATATTGTGATGATATATTTGTTATTTAGAAGATATATCTGTTCTAGACTAGTTCTGGTTGTTAAATTCACAATTATTTTCTTTTTTTTCTCAGGGGATATAAACGCTTTTTTAAAAGAACTTCACTGGAGACATCAGACTACCTCAAAGATGATTGTCTTTCAGTCCACTGTAGCGTTGGCGTAGTTAAATCTCATACAGAGGGACCCAAGATATATTCCATATCAGTACCTCCTTCTGATATTGGCCAGCACTTTGGGAAGATTTTGGAAAGTGGCAAGGGAACAGATGTGAATTTTGTAGTAGATGAGGAGACCTTTGCTGCTCATAAATTAGTGCTCGCAGCTCGGTCACCTGTGTTCCGTGCACAACTTTTTGGTCCAATGAAAGATCAAAACACTCAGTGTATAAAGATTGAGGATATGGAGGCTCCAGTTTTTAAGGTGTGTAAAGTACTTCCATGTTATTAACAATTAAGCAGCACAATTTTGCATGTTTATGTTTTATGTTCAATATCATGTTTGCAATCAAGTTCCCAGTTGCTTAGATGAAGATAACCCAAAAATGTAGATTGGATGTACCAGATGCACATGCGAGTATTTAACCTGATACAATGACACTGCACATGCTGTGTGGGGAAATGACTTTAAGGCGTTTATATTGTTCTTTTTTTTTGCTCCCCTCGGTTTTCTATTCATTAAGATGAGTCAGTGATGCTCATATTTTAAATGTTTATACAACATATTTTTAATGTTTGTACAGTTTTATCTATTTGTTTGATGTTTTATGGATTGTGTATGGATTATAGTGCTAGCCGATTGGTTTTGTTCTTCTTTCAGGTCTAGCACTAGCAGTCATGCTTTTGGCCAGAATCCTGGTAGATTCCTGCAAAACCTTAAATGAAAATCTTTGCCTAACATGTATCTATCTCCTATTTATTACTGTGATTTTTACAGGCGCTACTCCATTATATATACTGGGATGCTCTACCAGACATGCAAGAGTTAACTGGTTTGACTACAAAGTGGGCCTCAACCCTAATGGCACAGCATCTGCTTGCTGCAGCAGACAGATATGGTCTTGAGAGGCTGAGGTTGCTCTGTGAGGCTAAGCTCTGTGAAGATGTAGCAATAAACACAGTCGCTACTACATTGGCTTTGGCTGAGCAGCACCATTGCTTCCCACTAAAGTCAGTTTGTCTCAAATTCGTAGCGATGCCTGAAAACTTGAGAGGTAACAATTCTCTTACTGTGTGTATAACAAATAGGGTTTTATATTGGTTAATTGACTTAAATTTACAGAAAAGTTCAACCTGACAAAATATAAGGTATAAGAAATGTACAATTGGAGGTGCCATAAATAATACTAAAATTATAGGTTTTCAAGTTCCTCTTTAACTGCAGTTTCTGGCTCTATTTCCATTTGCGATTTTACCAGTGAACATAGTGATTGTGAAGGAATGAACTGAAATGTGTTATATATATATATATTTTTTATCTTGCAGCTGTAATGCAAACAGATGGCTTTGAATACTTGAAAGAGAGTTGTCCTGCTGTGCTGACAGAGCTGTTGGAGTACGTTGCGAGAGTTGGGGAACATTCTGTTGCTATATGCCGTCATGAAACCATGCTCGACGGAAGTGATGTGAACGGGAGACGTGTGAAGCAGAGAATATAAATGCAAAACATTAACAGCTTTGTCAATGCCTGTAGTGTATCCATCAGAGGTAAAATTAGAATTGAAAAACCCCCCAAAACCAGCTAGGTTAAGTAACATTTGTTCTATTAATGATATCTCACTCACCTTTTTTTTTCCGCTGTAAGAGATGTAAATTTGTCTTTCATCCATGAATGTCTTTTGTAATGTGTGAGTTCGTACTTTTAGTCTGCTTTTTTCTTTCAAGATGACTGCCTTTGTTAGTATTGTTTTATTCTAAAATTTTAGATCTGCATATGACCTTAGTTTGATGTACATTATAACTTGGAGTTACTAGTTGTACACGCGAAAAATTTAATACATTGTAGTTTAGTTGAGTGCTAGTTTAAAACATTGCAATTGCAATCAATCAGTCTATACAATCAATGTATATAGAAGAATCAAAATCTCGCCCAAAACTCTAGCCCTTGCAAGCAGATTACTACTTTATTCCATTTCCAAGACCTGTGTGCCACTGACTGATGCCTACATAATATAACATTTTCAGATTCTTGAAGATTTGTAACTTGGGATTTATTGAGCCTAATTCTCATGTGCATAAAGTCGTGTTTTTGGTTAGAGAACAAACTTTGTAAATGGGAACATAATCGTCTTGCATTATGGATGTGTGCGATTTCGCTCGTGGTTGCATTAGTAGTTGGGGAAAAGACAACCAATTGACAAAGAAAAAGACCTAAAAACATGGAAACCCCATAGAAGAAGCCATGATAAATTTACACAAACAAATTTTAGCCGTATTTCTGGTCGTTTACGGAGAAGACAAATCCTAGATAGCCGTATTTCTGGTCGTTTACGGAGAAGACATATCCTAGGTATTTGTAATCAACCGTATATCTGTTCGGGGAAGAGGAGTAGTATTTCATTGCTAGAAATATGGATTATTGAAAAATAAAACATTTTTGATATTTGCATTTAACTATATAATTTATATTATTTATTTGATATGAATAGCTGAAGTGGATTCTACGAAAAAAAAATGAATTATGGGAGTGCTTGGCTTGAACTATTAATCGACCCGTGTACATATATGATTTTATCTGTCACATTGGAATTGATAACCAAATGTGTCTCTGTTCCAACCGCTGCGTAAGCCCCGTATAGAAGATGTAACTTGATACCAAGATGATCAAAGGAAAAATGTCATGTACAAGTTTGACCGTCAGTGGGTGCCGAAGGTACTATTGCCAAGAGTTTCAACTTAAGTCTAATATGGAAGATACTCCAGCCGAGATTTGATGAGCTTCATTGGTGATAGCAGAAACCCGGAGTTGCTTATCATATTTTCTTAAAATGGTTGTGCTAAGTTGTTTAGCTGAATAGTCTTTTTGAGCTCTGTAGGTAGTTGTGTCAAACATGAATTGGTGTCTAATATACAGACACTTGGGAACTGCAATAGGAGTCAAGTAATAGAGGTTTAATGGGGCAAGCACAGGAGTCGCTGAAGAAACATCTAAGGTCTGCACTTCTCTTATCTGGAAAAGAAGATAGCATAACTGGCATGGGTTCCGATTTAAACCAAATCCAATTCTAAGAAATGCTAGGAACTAACTTGGTCAGAAAATGGCTACCGAAATAGGAGCATGGAGAAAGCATGTACCTCCAAAGATTTCATTCTTCTTGTTGCTGCCTCTATGAATTCGATTCCAAGCTTGGCGATACTAAGACTCGGAGTTATTCAGGCAAGTGCTTCATGTACTATTTTGCTGCAGTGAAGCAGAGCCAATTGAGCAGTAATTAATTTATTGTTCATACATTCGACAAATCTGCTTCTACTTCATCAAATCTCTGAAAAATCTTGGATACAGCAACATTTTCTTTCATGGTGCCAGAAAACTTTTAGAGATCGAAACAAAGCGTTATGGGAAGACCTTCCCTGTGCAATGTCTTGGCATGTTTGGAAGGATATGAAATCAAGAGTTTTCTGAGGAGAAGTTTAACTTGAAGCTGAACGGATAATAAAACAAATATTTAGTTCTTCACGGCAACTGTAATTTCTGTAGTTATTCCATAAACAGAACTTTGAAAAGAGTCCAAATCCGTTGGTAGATGTATCAAGAATTTCAGTGGCTCAATCTATCTTTGTCAAGATATTTTGTTCCCACTACTGACCTACGGACAAAGAGAGGCAGATATAAAATCGCAGATGTGTCTGCATGAGATTCAGTATCTAGCCTCTTTCCAGAAACTGAGTTGCCACTGCCAAAACCATTGCTTGAACATGACCATAAAATGAAATTTAACACTGCATAATAAATTGCAGGCAAAAAAAACAAACAAGAGATGCGAAAATATAAAAAAGTTTATACATGTTAAATTCTTAGTTATATCCAACAAACAGAATGTGTTACCACCCCAAGTGAAGAGAACAATTCTACGGACACATGACACCACTTATAGCCTCACCTGAAAAACCGAGAACAATGCTGATGGCCATAAAATATCAAAATGTAGAAGAAAAACCCTGATTACGTACCTTATCAACCTTCTCTAGTTGCCATCTGAAAGAAATTTCCATCCTGTCATAGTATCAGCGACATCCCTAACCACTGCAGAAGCCTGGATGTCACCCAAGAATTCAAAAATCCAAAGAACAGAATTCCTTATATGTTGCTTTTTCATAAAGTATTATCTACAGAGTTACCATTATGACAGAAAGAAATAACCAAAGGCAAAGAAATATTAATAAGAACATGACAGAAATAAAGATCCATACTTAAATATATCAAGCCGCAGAAATGGCCCTCAAGTTTTTCAGATTTTTGAAAATATATTGACACTTGATAGAGGTTTAGATTTTCACTATTACCCTCAACGATTACAATGTCTCACAAAAATAGCATTAGATTTTTCAGTTCATCTGTTGAGAGGGTGTATATTAATGACAAAACAACAGAATCACTCGGTACAAATTTTCTATCGCGCATCTTGCGAAGATAATGCAGTGCTTTATCAGTTACATTTCCTACAAGAAAACCCTTGATGATGGTAGTATATGTTCTGGAATTTGGTAAACAACCTTCCTCTTCTTTCTATGATTAATTTGCTAGCCCCCAAGATCATCATGTTATTAAATAGCCTAACTATCATTGTGTTATATGTCACAACATCCGGAACTAATCCTTTTTTTGGAATCTCATTAAACAGTTTTCTTGCATCTGCCACATTCCAGCTATACAGAAACCATGAATAAGAATGGTGTACATTTCATCGGAGATTGAAATTCAACTTTTCAGGTAATCGATTTTGTTTGTTTTTTTTGTTTGAATTTTCGAGTTTATGTGGAACCATAATAATCTCTCACAATTACATGATTACTACTATGTAATAGAAATGAATGATAATAATGGAGATTGTATCAAGTTGTAGTAATTTTTGACCCAATTTCATTTTTTTCTTTTAAACATTTTGCAACTACAATCAATTAGTCTAAACTGACAAATCTATGTACACTGGGTCGCCTTCATGTCCTATAACAGGCTTGTTGTGCCACTCTCTGCTTGCGGCTAGTCTACTAGATATATGCTAGGATAAAACTGGAAAAAGTTGTTGCAGGTCAAAAATCAGAAGTTACAAGATTATCTTAGTAGAGCTCCGGTTGATAAATGGACAAATGTTTATTTCCCGATCGTCGTTATGGTAGCTTGTGTTCGAATATCGCTGAGAGTTTCAATAGTTGGATCCTTGAAGAGAGAGATAATCCTATAACCATCATGGTTGATAGATCAAAGTGAAACTTATGAATCAAATATGTGTATGTCGCGAGGAATGTGCAACCTTATTGAAGTGACGAGAAACTTCATGTCCAGAATTTGAAATCGAGCTCTACAACAACAAGATGCACGACCGTGAATACATTGTCACCAAGTCATCGCAATATGTGCTTGAAGTTCATTCGACATTAACAAAAAAAGTCGATTGGCAAAGGAAGAACATGTTCTTGCAACCGCTGGTGCATCAAAAGTTTCCCTTGTGCCCATGCTATCTGTTGTATCATGATAAATGAAGAAAATCCGTATAAGTATGTTGAATTCTACTTTATAGTAAAGTTCTACCGTGAATCCTATGCAAGAGCAATTAATCCTGTCCCCAAAGTTGAAAAGCCTGCGATTGTGTCACAAAATCTGTTGTTCTTGGTCCTGATGCTCTACCACAATCAGGTCGTCCAAGGAAGAAGAAGAGAATTCATAATACAGGTTCAGTTCCCAATAAGAAGATGAGAACTTGTGGTAGCTGCCATGTTTTGACTACCCATAACCGAAGGACATGCCCTGGGCATCAGATTTGAAGTCATTTCGACTACAATTCATCGAATTTTATTTTCAGTTTTCGTTTAGACTACTATATGTTTTAATCTACATTTTCTGATTTATTCTTTTTTTCTATATTTTTTACAGTTAAACATGTTAATTTGCTGCAGGTGTTTCATGTTTGTTTATCTTTAGATTAAGTTTGTCAGAGTTACAGGCTTTTATAATTTGGAACCAAAATAGTTTTCATAGTTTGTCACATGCTTCAATATTTTTTTCATCTCTAATATGATGGAACTTTTTTTGGTTCCATCATTTTTTTCATCTGGAATAAGATGAAACCAAAAAAATGATGGAACTTTTTCTGGTTCCATCATTTTTTTTCATCTGGAATAAGATGAAACCAAAAAAATGATTGAATATTTTTTGGTTCCATCATTTTTGTTTACGTCTGTGATATCTTTGTTCAATGCCTAAGGTTTTAGCTTTTCTGCATTATGTTGAAACAATTTTTGGTTTCAATTTTTTTTGTTTTATCAACTGAGATCTTTATAAACATACAAATTGAGATGTTTTTATAAAACTTCTAAGTATTTTAAACAAAAACTAAAATAATTACACAAGTACTTTAAACTAAAACTAAAACTGCAAATTTTTTAATTAAAAACTAAAACTGTCAACTTTAAGTTGCAACTTTGGCTCATAGTCTGCACCTTTGTCAAGGAGGATTTTGCAGGCCAGCTTTGGCCTCGTATTCTGCACCTTTTGTTTTATATGCGTTTCAGACGAAAAATTTCATTTCAAGAGGCTCTTCATGTAATAGCAAACATGAAGGCCGCAATCATTCCTGAAATTAACAAGATAAGATCTTTAAATTGAACAAAAAAAAAAGGAGTGAAATGAAGATAGTGAAGAGAAGATCTCTAAACACAAGTTCTTTTAAAGCACTTACACATTTTGCTGACAACTCAAGGGGGGTTCAAAACGATTTCTTTTGATTGACTTGCCGGATCTAATAAGAGCTTTGCAACATGATTCACTAGCCCTGCTGAACCATAATAATCTCTCACAATTACATGATTACTACTATGTAATAGAAATGAATGATAATAATTGGAGATTGTATCAAGTTGTAGTAATTTTTGACCCAATTTTATTTTTTTCATTTAAACATTTTGCAACTACTGTGTAAGAATCCCATCACCCGACCCGACTTTCCTATCTTGATTTAACGGATAAAAGCACTGCCCCAAGAAGGAAACTTCTCGAACCAACTAGACTAATCTAGGCTAGTCTAAGATCCAACGGTCACGAAACCGCCAGAAAGTTCTCGAATCAAATTTCAGTTCTTCCTGTATATATATAAACAAGGAAACCATCCCTCCTCTTCGTAAAAACATTCAAAACAAGCTTTTCACAACATTCTCAAAACAAATCTCTCAAAGCAAAAATTTTTTGTGTGTGACTTGTAAATTTAGAAGAATGGCAGGAAAAGGGGAAGGACCGGCGATTGGTATTGATTTGGGAACAACGTATTCATGTGTAGGAGTATGGCAACATGACAGAGTTGAGATTATTGCTAATGATCAAGGAAATAGAACAACACCTTCTTATGTTGCTTTTACCGATACTGAACGTTTGATTGGCGATGCTGCTAAGAATCAAGTTGCTATGAACCCTGTTAACACTGTCTTCGGTAAGATTTTTTCATTCTTCTTCTCTTGCCTTTAGTTTTAGAGTTGGACTGTCTGTTTTCGATGTTTTGAGTCTGACTCGGTTTGAGTCGGAAAAGTTAGGTTGCATGTCCGAGTTAAGTAGTGAGCTACATGTCAGAGTCAGATTCAAAAGCTAGTAGATTCATCAATGTGCATTTTTGTGTGATTCGTAAAGAAATTGTGAAGCTTGACTAGGCCAATTTGAGTCGAACGAGTCCGATTCACCTGATTTAGAGTGTAGACCTTTTGGGTATTTGGCATTGTGCAAAGTCTATATTTTGAATACTGAGTGAGATCCAGAAAAGTTGGCTTGATTTGAACAAAACTGCGAACACTATCTCTGGCTTTGTTAAATTTTTTGTTTACGAGTCTGACTCAGTTGAGTCAGATGGAGTCAGCAAAAAAGAGTCGCCACCAGTTTGTTTTTGTTGATGTTGAATTACTATGCCTCTTCTTGTTTTTGTTAGTGCCTGTGCTGAACTGCTCTTGTTTTTGATATTTGTAGATGCAAAGCGTTTGATTGGAAGAAGGGTGTCTGATCCATCAGTTCAAGCTGATATGAAGCTATGGCCTTTCAAGGTTATTGCTGGACCAGCTGAAAAACCCATGATTATTGTGACTTACAAAGGCGAAGAGAAGCAATTTTCAGCTGAAGAAATATCATCTATGGTTCTTATCAAGATGCGTGAGATTGCTGAAGCTTACCTTGGTTCTTCTATAAAGAATGCTGTGGTTACTGTCCCTGCATACTTCAATGATTCGCAACGTCAAGCTACAAAAGATGCTGGGGCCATTGCTGGTCTAAATGTCATGAGAATCATCAATGAACCAACTGCTGCTGCAATTGCATATGGTCTTGATAAGAAGGCGTCGAGTGCTGGGGAGAAGAATGTTCTTATTTTTGATCTTGGTGGTGGTACATTTGATGTTTCGTTACTGACTATTGAAGAGGGTATTTTCGAAGTGAAGGCTACTGCTGGAGATACCCATCTCGGAGGAGAAGATTTTGATAACAGGATGGTGAATCACTTTGTGCAAGAGTTTAAAAGGAAGAACAAGAAGGATATCAGTGGAAATCCAAGGGCATTAAGAAGGTTGAGGACATCCTGTGAGAGGGCCAAGAGGACTCTTTCGTCCACTGCCCAGACTACAATTGAAATTGATTCTTTATATGAAGGTGTTGACTTTTACACGTCTATCACTCGTGCGAGATTTGAAGAGATGAACATGGATTTGTTCAGGAAGTGTATGGAGCCTGTTGAGAAGTGTCTGAGGGATGCTAAAATGGACAAGAACAGTGTTCATGATGTTGTTCTAGTTGGTGGATCAACTAGGATTCCTAAAGTGCAGCAACTGTTGCAGGAGTTCTTTAATGGGAAAGAACTTTGCAAGAGTATCAACCCTGATGAAGCTGTGGCTTATGGAGCAGCTGTGCAGGCGGCGATTTTGAGTGGCGAGGGTAACCAGAAAGTGCAGGACTTGTTGCTGTTGGATGTTACTCCTCTCTCCCTTGGACTCGAGACAGCTGGAGGGGTTATGACTACATTGATTCCAAGGAACACCACCATTCCCACCAAGAAGGAGCAAATTTTCTCTACCTACTCTGACAACCAGCCTGGAGTGTTAATTCAGGTGTATGAAGGAGAGAGAGCAAGAACTAAGGATAACAACTTGCTTGGTAAATTTGAGTTGTCCGGAATCCCACCTGCGCCTCGTGGAGTCCCTCAGATCACTGTTTGCTTTGACATAGATGCAAATGGTATTCTGAATGTATCAGCCGAGGATAAAACCACAGGGCAAAAGAACAAGATCACAATCACTAATGACAAAGGAAGGCTCTCCAAGGAGGAGATTGAGAAGATGGTGCAAGAGGCAGAGAGGTACAAGACAGAGGATGAACAGCACAAGCAGAAAGTTGAATCAAAGAATGCTTTGGAGAACTATTCATACAATATGAGGAATACTATCAAGGACGAGAAGATTGCTGGGAAGTTGGCACCAGCTGACAAGAAGAAAATTGAGGATGCAATCGAAGCTGCTATCCAGTGGCTGGACACCAACCAGCTCGCAGAGGCGGAGGAATTTGATGACAAGATGAAAGAGCTGGAAAGTCTTTGCAACCCAATTATCTCTAAGATGTATCAAGGTGGTGCTGGACCTGACATGGGTGGAGCTGGTGGCATGGATGAAGATGGTCCTTCAATGGGTGCTGGTACTGGTGCAGGACCCAAGATCGAGGAAGTCGATTAAGTGGAAGAACTTGGAGGTGTAGCAGTATCACTGCTATGGCTTGCAGTAGATGAGAATGTCTTTTGTTTAGTTTAGTTTTAAGTGTATCTTTCTTTGATGTAATGATGGTACTTTGTGGCTGTTGGTTGAAGCTTAAATACTTAATAGAAAACTCTCGGTCTTAGTTTAAATTTTTTCGGACTTCTCATATATTTATGCTTCTTGGATTTGTACTGAGGTTGGCTGATTGATGAAGTTCGGAGTAGAAATGGGTATCCGACTTGATAAGATGCCTAGTCATGCTACAATCTATTAGGCAATTTGGTTTCTGGTGCCATTTTGAAATCAAAAGAGGTTTCAAGAAGTGAGGTTGCAAGAGCGCTGCAAGCAAAAGCACACGGTGCTTTTGCTAAACAAGCGTGATCTGGTGCCAGCGTAGGCTACCAGCAAAGCTTTGTCCCTACTCTGGTTTTCATGCTAGCATAATAAATCTTTTGGCAAGGGCTCTGTTCTATCAGTATTAATGCAGTTTGCCTGCTTAAAAAGTGAAAACCAACCCCTATCGGAGGAATTTGTTGGATATCTATATGTTGGCCGATCATGTCATCAATACCTTACTGACCAAAATGTGCAAGGCTGCTCCTATACCCAGCAGGAACTAAAGTCTGACAATAAGTAATGCTTAGGAAACAGATCTTCATGATTAACTGCCCAGGAGTTGCTTACCAATATAATGAAATTGAAACTGATATCAAGGCAATATAATGATACTGAAACTAATATCATACTTAATTAAGGAAATATAATGATATTGAAACTAATATCATACTTGATGAAGGGAGTTGTATATTTACAAACTTGGAAGATGCAACAGAGCATATCGGAGCAGTTATGAAACGTGTGAAGAAAGAACATCAACAGAGGATTTCCTTATTCAGGTTTGCCAAATATCGGGCAAACTTTTGAAGGGCGGTGAACCAGATATGAGTTGTGTGGCGACAATGGTGCTCCATGATTGGCAAAGAGTTGAATACCCTATTTGGTATGAAAAATGTTAATTACCTGAGCGAAATAACTAGTGAATAAAAAAAAAGGAACAACCAGGTACAAAGCATGGGTTTCTATGTAGTAATATAATAAGTTACAAACGTCTCCCCAGGGAAGCATGTATGGAGTAAGAAACACTGATCAAACTCACAAAACAAGTTATTTCTTTCTCTTTAATGGTAACATTCGTCAGATTACTACCTCAATCTATTGAAGATCCCTTGTCTGCAGTAGCATATCGACCAGCAGAATAAGCTGATAGTGCTGAAGAAGTAATATTAAGTGAGCGCTCAATGAAGCTGATAATTTTCTTTGTTACCCACCACACGGCAAAGAAGAAAACAAGCCAACCTACATAAAAAATTAGATGTTACAGGAAAATTGATGCGACAGAAGTATTCGAGCAGTACTACGACTAATTTAACTTGTTAAATTCTCAAGCTTCACTACTTGCTATTTGACAGTTGTGTAGAATACTGGAATACTATTTGGCACATCAAAGTGATTATTTGACTAGAGTAAAACTTAAGCTAAAAATTTAATTTCAAGAAAAACAAAGATCTGCCAATTTTCATTATATTTAGCTATTCTGGGTATGTGTTTCATACTGTCTTAGGATAGAAGATCATGGTGGTTCAAAAGAAAATAAACCCAGTACAAGCATAAACCAAAACTTCATGACAAACTAGTTATGAGAAATTTTGAGATGCAATAAAGAATAACAAAAACAACAGCAACTAACTTAGAGCAATGGCCAAATCATCCGACAATTAGATCTACCAGGAAGCAAGAAAGGCATCCGTAAAAAAAGTTGATCTCCAATATCAATTTTGCTTGTCCACTTGTAAGAGTGGGGGAGCAATATCACCTTCATTTGGCAGTGGGATATGGAGGAAGCAGTCTATCAGACCACCCTTTTCACTGTATCATACTCCACAGTAGATGATGTGTGGTGTAGCATACCCATTACCCCCCTTTAAAGTAAGGGAAACTTATCTCTGATGTCCAACATACATAGGACGGATTCAACATTGGGTTCAGTTAGTTGTGCATATGCCATTTATGATTGGAAAAGTATATATTCTCCAGTAAGAAGGCAAACATCAATAAATACGAAGCAACAAATATATGAGGGAAGTAGCATGGTACTGTTGCACCTGTGGTTATAAGAACTGCGATAACTGTTGTGATAGTGGCAGTAGAAATGCCAACCAAAGCCACTGATAAAGCTCCGATATAAACTGCCGTAATGCAGGCAAAGAAGATAGCTAAGAAGCCTCCAGCAGCAGCTAAAGATATAAAAAGGGAGATGACAACCGCATTGATAGTTGCAGCCAGGAAGAAAAGCATAAAAACGAGGAATCCAGTCAAAGAAAGAAATGTTATTGTTCCAGCCTGCAGTTTAAGAGACAAAATTCTGAATTAGTTTTGGTAAAACCTAGACAAGGCAGAAACATTGCGTGGCTGATGCTCACAAATAATAAGGGATTACTGTAAGAAACAACTTCTCATCAACAATAAGTTTCTTCGTTATGTGATCATCTATTGAGAAGATGAACAGACTAATTTGTTCTACGGGCGGTCGATAAAGGAGAGCAATAATTCAGCATTGGCTTCTCAATGTTCACTAACAACTATGAATCCATCCTTAATGATTTAACTTCAAGAGCTCATTATCATGGAAAACACTTCGAACTTTATGTGAAGGAAATGGCGATTTCTTTCCAAGAGGTCTGCTACCACAAGCAAGTGGGATTCAAACCCAGACCTCTTGGTACAACCACCAAGTGTCTGACCAACTAAGCTATTGGACACTTACAGGAAATGGCTCTTAACAGTAGCGCAATTAGCAAATAGTACAACAGTCCAGCGCACTATCTTACAAAGGAGAAAAAGGAAAACAAGATAACCCATAAACGTTTGCAATATATCCAAAACTCACATCACTCAGAGAGAGGAGAAGCAACCACATTGTGACTTCTTTCTTTATGGAAACCTTGATAATGCTTTCTTTGAAGGTAAAACTCTTAAATATTACACTGGATTTAAAACTTTCAAATGCTGCTTCTGATATGGTAAACTCACATCATAGGCAAATTTCACAAAAATGCAAAAGTTAGCCTAGGTTGCACGGACACGCCTAAAAAGATGCCATAACCGTGTCGGACACACGATCGTCCTGACACTTCCCGATACTAGATTGACACGTCATATCATATGTCCCGTAAAATACGACATTGGATGTTTTGTGGACACTGATTTGACACTATCGGACACACCATAAATAGTTGATATTAAGCTGGAAAATCAAAATAAACGAAATGTGATACTAATTTATTCTCTTTTTGGCCATGTCCAAGCATTATTCTTAAAAGAATCGATCAATAGTTCATATTAGTCAAGTATTTAAAAATAAGAAGATCATTTTGTTGAGTAGAGTGTTGTAAAATCTTATTTTAGCGGTGTTTATAATACGTATATAACGTGTCCCCGTTTTTTTTTTTTTTTTTAAGAATTGACGTGTCCCCGTATCCGTGTCGTGTCGTAACCGTGTCGGTGTCCGTGCAACCCAGGAAAGAATGCCTCCCAGAGTTACCAATTTTTATAGTGAATGTGGGAAAAGCAAAGCTATTGCCCACAACAGAACACCAGATGCAACAGTTAAGTTGTGGTTCTTAAACTGATCAGTAAAAGGAAACCCCATTCAGGACATCGGTAAGGTTGTCAAAGTTAGAACATGATTCACACAGGGATAGAAAGATAAGTTCCTGGATGACTCTATCGCTAGAATCACTAGTGTGAGAGCGATCAAGGGAGACGATGAACAAAAAAACAACCAGCATAGACTACAAATGTTTGCTGGTGAGTAAATATTGTTCAAAAGTCAAAAGCTTCTGTCTCGGTCTCACAATCATTGTAATGAAATGATGACCATCTGATCTTGTTTTTCCTCTAAAATTAAAAACCGGTGTTACCGAGAGAATCACTAAGCGTATACACTTGGAAGCCGATTTCAGAAATTCAACAGTCATTTTAATTACCCAACCCAATACCACAAACCCTCTCATTTTCAGTTGAATTGATGATTTACTTACCAATAAAGAAAAAATCTATTTTAAGACCAACTGACAATAATCACACATGTACCAAAGATTTGAATCGAATTTGCAATTTTCAGTAGTTAATAAATCAAAATTGGACAAAAAAAATCAGAATTCAATCGAAATTTACTTACTAACAAAATCCGAAGAAGACTAAAGAAAACTCCACGGAAATTAATTTACAGGAGGAATTTGATTTGATATACTCACAGAGATAACAAGTAGAGCACGAAAGGGACTGCCTTGACGAGTCCAGAGAAGAAGATTATTGGTAGAATTTCTTGTAGCTTGTCGTAAATAGGGAGCATTTTTGCACACAGATTTCTTCGTTCGTTTCAAGAGAAGAGGACTTGATGTGGCATCATTATTATCTGGAAAGAAAATCTGAGTAAAGAGATTATGAAAAACAGTATACAAAGTAGTTTCTTTCTCACTAAATTTCTCTCTTTGTGTTTCTTCTTTTGGAGCTTGATCTGTTGTTGTTGTTGTCGTCGTGGAACTACTCTCAATTTGAACCACTTCAGGGTTTTCAGAACCCATTTTTTTGTGGTCAGTTAGGTTTTAGTATCTTTTCCGGTATACCTTTTTTTCTAAACACAATTTGTAGTAAAAAACCAAGGTGACCATACTTCGTATACATAAACTCCTTATATATATATTTTTTTTAAATAAAAATCATTTCCTCTAATAAAAACCATTACCGGAATGGAAGGACCAAACCGAAATCGACGGAACCGTATCTGAAACGGACCGAACCGTGGATACAGGGTACATGATACAGGTACAAAAAAAGAGAATCGAGTACACTGGGATACCAGGTACAAGTTCTACCTAGGAACCGACCTGTACCGGACCAAAGGAACCGAATAATATTAACCGTTGATCAGATTTTATAGTTTCAATCTCATCCGTCCTTTGTAAGTTAGGTTACTCTTCTTAGTCGTAACTCGATCGAAAGAAAACCGAAGCTCTGTCTACTTTACTCTGTGTGAGTGAAGAAAACTGAAGAAGAAGACAGTTCTTTTGTACCATTAGGAGAAAAAATGTTACCATTAGGAGAAGAAAACTGAAGAAGAAGACAGTTCTACAGAGGAGGAGGTATCAGAAACCCATTTCTCACCGTAAGTTCTTCTCTCTGATCTTTACTTTTGCTGTTTTTTTTTTCTTGATTTTTTTTGGTTAGTGGGGTTGTTTTTCATTGTTAGAGTTTTTGGTGTTTCTGTATTTTTTTTAGTGAAAACCCTTTGATAAGATTAAGCTTTGAAGGTTGATTTTGACAACCCTTTTAGTTAATTTTAGGAATTAAGTTGAAATATTATGTTTAAAACCCCAATCTTAGGTTAGGGTTTTGTGTGATTCATGGAATTTGTTACTCTTAGGTTAGGGTGTTGGAGACGTAGTTCATCTTCTTTTTATTTACCTGGTGTTGCACCTGAGGATTTCAGTCAGGTTAGTTACTCTCAAATTCATTTAATTTTGTTTTGACTTTTTTATTTTTTTATTTTTTTTATGTTAAATAGATCTTGTCGGTGCCTTTTACGTGATCTGGTTACTTTACTCAGATCTGATATGTTCTTAACTTTGGTTACATAATATTACTTAGTTACTCATTCTTAATATGTAAAGAATTTACTGCTGTGTAACTTGGTGAAATGAGTAGAATGTGTATATCCAACTGCAGTCATACTTGCCACATACACTAATTTTCTTCATTGTAGCTGCAAGGACATCTTTGTTCTTGTCTACTGCAAATGTAAACCAAGGTAGCCCATTCCTGACAGTGACTTGTAAAAGAGCTTGCGCCATTTATGTTTGATGCTTGTCATCCTGGTGTAAGTCATCAGAGCTGGTCGATTTGCAATTTGAGAAATCCAAGTTTCTTTTAACTGGTTGTGAGTTCAACAAATTTGATCTTTGATGAGATGTTTCAGATATACTTTGTGTTGGTGATGGTGCATCTTGAAACGACACACGATTTGCTGACCTGGGACGCAATAATGGATCTAAAAGCCTTCTCAAAAAGCTGGATCTAGCTTTTCCATTAGCATTGGTCTTTTCCTTGTTTGAACTCCACACAATAGTCTGATCCTACTGGTCTAGATATGGCAGTGACATAATCTGAGCTAAGAGGTAGCAACACTGAAGCCTCCTTGAAACTAAAACTTCTGCTCATCTTACCCAATCTAACAGTAGATCGACCGTTAGGTGATTGATATCTACTTTTTAAAGCAGCTGATTCTCTTGTTTTGAGGCCTGATCCATTGGTAGGCTCGACCATTACTATATTTGTACTATTCGCGGCCAACTTGGTCTCTTCTGCCAATTTATGTACAGAGTGAACAGATGGCATTTCAGCTGAATTAGAATTGGCTTTTAGATCCTGAGCACCTTTAGTACTAACAAAACTAGTTTTCGTATTTCTACAGCTCTCAACACTACGAGATAGTGGGCTTAGGTGTGGATAGTCAGACTTGATTATACCATACAGAGCTTCACCACCATAATGACTATATAATAATCTTCTATTTTAACTTCTGCTGATCTCCCTATGCTTAACCTTGTAGATTCAGATTGCTGATGCATATCCAAATGTTTGGTAAAATATTTCACATATTCATGGTTGCTGCTTTCAATTCCAGAAGACAGTGGGCTTGAGTGTGGAATAACAAGATTGTGTTATACATGATTTACATTCAAAACCAAATATAAGGTCACCGTGTAGAATTTTTTTAGGGGTTTGGGTATTTTGTTTGATTGTACTACTATTGTTGGCAGTGAACTGTTTTCAAGCTTAAAAATAAAGGTTTCTTTTGTTTGATAGGCGAATATCTTCTGAGAATGAAATTAAAACATGAGTTTCATGGTATGTCACTATGTTGAAGAAATATTAAATTGGGTTATTAAAAGCTTGTTTTTGTTAGTGATTTTGTGAATTTTCCTCAGAGACAAGTTCATGTGTAGCTCATTGTTGTATATTTGTAATAGGGTTGCTATTGTTAACTATTGTCTTGGCCTCTTGGGCATGTTTTTTAAAATGAAAAAAAAAAGGAAAAAAAAAGGGAGGTACGGGATCGGAACCGACCGGAAAAAAAGGTACAGGTACAAGAACCGAACCGAGAGTAGAGGATACAGGGTACAAGTACACGGGTAGAGAACCGACCATAGGGAGGTACAGGTACACGGTTCTACCAAGAACCGAGCCGAACCGACCTTTGTGCACCCCTAGAAATTTTAGTTTTTAGTTAATTTTAAAATATCAAAGCTGCCATTCCCTATATAATCTATGCGTTTCAAAAGGAAATATTGGCGGAAATCAAATCTTTAGTGAGAGAAAATCAAATCTTCTCCAAATATAACCCAATCAGATTCAGGAATAAAATATTTCTCTCTCAAAATCTTCGTTTCTTCTTAGATTCTAGGGTTTCAATTCAAACAGATCATCTCCAAATAAATCAATTGAACTAAGTCTCAGCTTCAGATTTTGTTTTTCGTTTCAGTTTAATTGAAGAAGAGAAGACAAGTTACAAGTAGTCGAATCATTCATCAGGTAATTTTGATTTTTATTTTACTTGATTTTGATTTTCTTATTATGATTTTGATTGTATTTTAATTTTCAAGTTGATATTGATTATGAAACTTTTCAGTTTGTTCTTCGAATCATTCATCAGTGAGATTAGATATTGGTTTGAAGAATCCAACTGAAGTTACAGTTATCCTTCCAATTTGATCATATTCTCATTCGGCTCAAGCTATTGTTTTAGTTGAATCATTCATCGGAGACTGAAATTCAACTTTTCAGGTAATCGATTTTTTTTTGTTTGAATTTTCGAGTTTATGTTGATTATGAAACTCAGATCCATTTGTTTTTACGATTTTTTTGGTTATGTTGTTGATGTTCTTATTCAAATATATTGGAATGAAAATTGTTATGTTGTTGATGTTCTTATTCAAATTTTGTCGTCGTTGTTGTTGATATTCACATCTAGAGAAACTTTCTTTGGTTTCATACTTTGTCCAGTAGATTATTGAATCTGTTCTCGCGGTTATATCTCACAAAGAGGATACATTATCGTTTCGTATTGGTCTACAAGCATCAATTTTTGATTTGAAGGGTAGTATATGTTCAAGTTGGTGTCAATTCTCTGTTCTTTCTATATAAAATTTCCACATAGTTGGTGATCAGTAAAAGGTTATCAATTGTGATTTTGATCTCCGATCAGATGCTCTAATTACTTTGTTTAGTAAGCTTCCATCTCTTGAGTTAAATGTAAGGCATATAGATGAGTCTTCTAGTTCTAGTCCAGGAAGTTCAGTAATTATACCTTTTGAGCAGCCACGAAGTTCAGGAATCATACCTTTTGAGCAACCACGAAGTTTAGGAATTATACCTTTCGAGCATGCAGGACTTACAAATTTAGTTGATTATGATGTCCGTAATAAAGTTAAAGAACCGTTGAAGTCTGCGCTTTGGTTAGGCATTTTTCAGGGTGCCAATCATGTGTTTACAGGAGGTGTTCAACAAGTTCGTTCTGATTTGTTGAAATATCATGCATCATCTGGGTATTCATTCAAGACGACAAGGAATAAGAAGTTGAGCATTGGTGCATGTTGTGCTAAGAAGGAAGAAGAGAAATGTGAATGACATATATATGTTGTTTCTATTGATGGTGTTGAAGGTAGCCCTTTTATTATCAAGGAGTTAAATAAGAAGCATACTTGTTGTGGTGGAGTTGTAAACATACCACATGTATCGAAGAAACTAATTAGTAGCTTGATTCCCGAAAAGATAATCCAAAGAAGAAGACAAAGGATATTATGAATCAGTTTACAAGAGTGTATGGATTTGACATTAGTCGTTATTATGCATATGCAAGGAAGAGGCATGCATTGAATAATACATGGGGAGAGAACGATAAATCATTTATCTACTTGAAATGGTATACCAACAAATTGACTAAAACCAATCCCGGATCTCGTGTTGTTTTGGAAGTTAAAAATGGGACTCAAAATTTCAGAGATTGTTTATCTCTTCCGGAGCATGTATTTGTGGATTGTCTTCCTTTATTATTCCTTGATGCAACCCATTTGAAGAGCAAATACCTTGGTCATATCATGGCAGCAACAGGTCTAACCGGGAATGACAGTAAGTTTCTTAAACATTCTATTTGTTTATGATGGTTTCATCATTTTTATATGCTCAGACGTTTTTTCTTAATCTGTTTCAGAAATCTATCCTTTAGCTTATGCTGTGGTTTCATCGGAGAATGACGTGAACTGGAAATGGTTTTTTGAGAATTTGAATAAAGTCCTTTCTCCTCTGCGCAAAAAGCTTACTTTTGTGAGTGATAGAGGTAGTGGTTTGGTGAATCAAATTCCTGTTGTATTCCCTGATGCTGTTCATGGTTGGTGTTAGTAGCATATGAAGAACAATATCAATACATACTTGTCGAAGGATAATAAGGTTTATAACAATTATGTGCTGGGATTGTTTGAAAAATGTGTGTATGCTAATACACATACAAAATTTTCAGAGAACTGGGAGAAGATGTTACAGGTCAAAAATCAGAAGTTACAAGATTATCTGAGTAAAGCTCCGGTTGATAAATGGGCAAGTGTTTATTTCCCGGTCGTCATTATGGTAGGTTGTGTTCGAATATCGCTGAGAGTTTCAATAGTTGGATCCTTGAAGAGAGAGAGAGAATCTTATAACCATCATGGTTGATAGATCAAAGTGAAGCTTATGAATCAAATATGTGTATGTCGTAAGGAATATGCAACCTTATTGAAGTGGCGAGAAACTTCATGTCCAGAATTTGAAATTGAGCTCTATAACAACAAGATGGACGGCCGTGAATACAGTGTCACCAAGTCATCGCAATATGTGTTTGAAGTTCATTTCGACATTAACACAAAAGGTCGATTGGCAAAGAAGAACATGTTCTTGCAACCGCTGGCGCATCAACAGTTTCCCTTGTGCCCACGCTATCCGTTGTATCATGATAAATGAAGAAGATCCGTATAAGTACGTCGAATTCTACTTTACAGTAAAGTCCTACCGTGAATCCTATGCAAGAGCAATTAATCCTGTCCCCACAGTTGAAAAGCCTGCGATTGTGTCTCCAAAATCTGTTGTTCTTGGTCCTGATGCTCTACCACAATCAGGTCGTCTAAGGAAGAAGAAGAGAATTCCTAATACAGGTTCAGTTCCCAATAAGAAGATGAGAACTTATGGTAGCTGCCATGTTTTGACTACCCATAACCGAAGGACATGCCCTGCGCATCAGATTTGAAGTCATTTTGACTACAATTCATCGAATTTCATTTTTCAGTTTTCCTTTAGACTACTATATGTTTCAATTTACATTTTCTGATTTATTCTTTTTTTCTATATTTTTTACAGTTAAACATGTTAATTTGCTGCAGGTGTTTCATAGTTTTTCACATGCTTCAATATTTTTTTCATCTCTAATATGATGGAACTTTTTTTGGTTCCATCATTTTTTTTCATGTGGAATAAGATGAAACCAAAGAAATGATGGAATATTTTTTGGTTCCATCATTTTTGTTTACGTCTGTGATATGTTTGTTCAATGCCTAAGGTTTTAGGTTTTCTGCATTATGTTGGAACCATTTTTGGTTTCAAATTTTTTGTTTTATCAACTGAGATTTTTATAAACAAAACAAGATCTTTAAATTGAAAAAAACAAAAAAGGAGTGAAATGAAGATAGTGAAGAGAAGATCTCTAAACACAAATTCTTTTAAAGCACTTACACATCTTGCTGACAACTCAAAGGGTGTTCAAAACAAATTCTTTTGATTGTCTTGCCGGGTCTAGTGAGAGCTTTGTAACATGTTGTTTGAATGCTGACACCACTATTTCTTTCGTACTTTTCAGCACTTTTGCTGCATTCATATTCAGTTTCAGCTATGGAGTTGTAGTGAGAGAATTCTCCAGTCTCATTATCAAAAGCTAGCAATGTCAAGTGGTACAACTTTTCACTAAGTTTTGTGAGCAATGGAACGAATATAAATTCTGTACTGTAATCCATGTTGTCGATGAAAGCTTCAATTCCAAAGCGACAATTTTGCCCGATTGAGGTAATGTATGAAATTCAGTAAAAAATCAAAAATCAAGTTCTAATTTGGTTTCAGAAAAACACTTGTATAAGAGAATTTAAATGAAACTTACATAGATATATGTGCTTAGAAAAACTGCTTTTGAGAAGCGTAAAGCTTCATCATCCATCAGAAAAGATGCATCTAGGTTATACAAATGCCAAAAACCAAATGCATCACCAAAGCCCCCTGAAAGATTTCAAGCCAGACTTAAATTTTTTTCTCCTGATTCATTTGCCATTACGCCTGAACCGCTGCAGAACTTTTCGTATCCAGGGGAAGTTGAGTGCTTGTACTTAAGAGTACCATCTGGTTTCAATATTTTATTTGATATGTTCTTTTGCAATTTCAGCATGTAGAATTCAATCATATGTCCTGCAACTTCACCCTTTCTTATCAAGTTATTCATATTCCTTCCCGTTATGTACAATCCAAGCTCTTTTTTCTCCCATGCCATGTCACTGTTGTTAAATTGCTGAAAAACAAATTAATGATTAAAGAAGAAGAAAAGAAACTGAAAGAAATGTATTCTCATTTTGGTTTTAACACTGAAATTATGAAACCAAAAAAACTGAAAAGTATGAATGCCACTTACCTTTTCTTATGCATTTTAAAATATCTGCACACGAGCGGTTTCTAATTTGAATCGAGTACCTGCATAATCTTCAAGTTGTCAACTGCTTTCAACTTCACCTCATTTTTTTTCCGTTTGTTTCTTCTTCGACTTTTTAGAGTGCTTTCTGCTAACACAACGACTCTTGTTTCTTTTTTTCTTCTTAACTTCCCAGGTGTATAATCCTGTATCTTAACATGTGCTTGCATATTCCTTTTGTTTTTCCCCATTCTTGATATTATGTTACTCACCTTTTGTCCGGGACTGACGTCTTCACGCTCACTATCTTCTTTGTCACTGTCACTTTGCGTCAATCCCAAACTGAAATGAGGCATATCATCTTCTAAATCAATTATATCTTTTTCCATGTGTATAACTGAGTAGCATCACATGCCTTGACTTTCTGGCTTTGATGTAGAACCCTTCTTTGCATATTCATCTTTCACTTGCTGAAGAAAACTTTCATCAATTGAACCCTGAGTTAACAATTCAATCTCGATCTCTGGTTTTGACGAAGAACTTTTCTTGGCTTCAAATTCTACCTGCTCAGCCACCTGGATATCTTCTATTGTGTTTGGAGTCAATTTAGAAACTTCTTCTATTACACTCTTCAATTCAGTCTTCGACAAAGAAGATTCAACTTGTTCAGCCACCTTGATATCTTCAGCTGTGTTTGGAGTTATCTCCAAAACTTCTTCTATTACATTATCTGTCGCTTGCTTCGCTTTGTTGATTTCAGATTCAACTTGCTCTGCCACCTTCAATTCTTCAATTGTGTTCGGAATTAACTCCGAAACCTCTTCAATCAGCCGCTGAACTTTGCCTTCAGACGATGAAACCTTTTCTGGTTCCATCACTTGTTGCTCCTGAACTTTGCCTTCAGATGATGAAACATTTTTTGGTTCCAACAAACAACCTTCAAAATCTTTAATCAAACATTGAATCTGAACTTCATGTGCTGAAACCTTTTCTAGTTCAATTGCATCATCTTGTTGTGTTTCTTCAGGCAGATTCATTACCTGCAAGATTTATTGAGTTCAAAAAAATCAGATTCATTGACAACAAACAAATCAAATCAAAGTAAATTATCACCTCAGCATTATCTTCAAAAACAACATTGTCAGACTTTTTCTTTTGTTCACCATCTTCAACCAATAAATCCTTTTCTGGTTCAATCACAACATCGCCAGCATCTTGTTGTGTTTTTTCTTGCCGTAAACCCTTTCTTTTTATATCATGTCATCCACAATCATTATAGCTTTGCTCATCATATCATGCAATATTAACATATATAACTTAATATAATTCTCAAATGAAACTTTTCTGGTTTTATGAAAAAAGAAATTCATACCAATCTATTCAAATAGAACTATCATTAACCCAACACATACAAATAAACAAGATCATATTTAACACATGTAAGATTTAACATATCACCTCCACATGTTCTTCACGGTTCGAAACCGTTTCAGGTACCGTTTTTTACAGTTCGAACCCGTTTCTGTTTCATCTCTTTTGCGTTTTTGTCTCACGTAAATCTCATTCACTGGTTGTAACCTCTCGTCAGCATCATATTTGGCCAGTATTGATTGATCTTCTTCAGAAATCCCATTGTTACCAACGGTTGTAAGTTTTTCAATCAAAATTCTCGCCCACTTACTTGTAAGGGTTATCTTCATTTCCAGTTCCAACATTCTCTTTATTTTGTGCAGGCTCTACATTTATAGCACCAACATTCTCTTCACTTGCAGTACGCTCGTCATTGCTATCACCAACCTGCATTTCACGTGCAATACGCTCGTTATTGCCATTACCAACCTATAGTTTACGATTAATATACTCTTCAACAGGAATATTTTCTTCCTCTATGCACTGTACCAAGCGTATTTCTTATTCATTATATGGAAGCAAGAACGATCCCTGATGGTGACCCACATTCATCTGTAGAACACAAGAAAAATGATGAAACTTTTTTTTGATTTCATCTGGAATAAGGTGGAACCAAATAAATGATGGAAATTTTTAAGTCTCAGACATTAAAAAGTATAAACAAACAAGAACTATTGTTGCTTTTACCTTTGAGAAAATTTCTGCTTTTTTGCTAAGATCATCAAAATTATTCACTACTGCCTTGCATATTCCATCTAGGTTCCATGTAGCGAACCTTGCGTACATGTCGTGCACATCCTGTCTTAAGGTGATGTTTGACATCTCGGCAAACCAATACTGAAAAAAAGAATACACAACTTTCAAATTAGTAATCAAACTCGGGAAAAATAAAAAAACAAACAACTTATGAATCAAAAGAAACAAAAATTAACTTACCAATAGGTAAATTACGCAACCAGATACATCATCAAATTGTTTGGCTTTTATTATAGACTCAATTAGATACTCATGGAAAACATCTGGACAACACACCTTATTCATCTCAAATACTTGGTATAAGTATTTTGAAGTTAGATTCTGCCCACCTTTGTTTGGGACAAATATTGATACCAAGAGATAGAAGACGAATAACTTGACGAAGTCTCCATCTTTGGTTTCATCCGCCGCAGATTCCATCATAGCTCTCAGAATATCAGTTTTCCTATTCTTCTTATCTCCCTTAAAGTACTCAACCACAAACATGTTTACCTTTTTCTTCAGCTCATCATCTTTGGTTATATCTACATCCTTCATCATTTGTAGACCAAAAATCACAACGAACTATTCCGGTGTGGTCTGTAATATCATGTTCTTTGCTCTCATTAACTTAAAACAATCTGGTTTCACACGCCTCACACTTTTATAATATGAACCTAAGATCATCTGAATTGCTTTCGTCCTTTTCTTTAATTTTTCTTCTTGTACTGTACCTTCGTAGAACGGTTTGAAGAAACGCCGAAATGGACAAGCAACAAGGGCCTTCATGTGTTGTTCCTTTTTTGTATCAAAGCTTTTATAGTAGGTGATCCGTACACAAATGATGCAACATATACCTATACGGTTCTATTTTTTTTCCCTGATGTTAGAAGTAAACCATAACCACCAACAGAGTTGGTTTCAACCATACAGTGAAAATGATGAAACCAATTTTGGTTCCATCAAAATAGCCATTAAGTAAACCATAAGCACCAACAGAGTTGGTTTCAACCGTACAATGAAAATGATGAAACCAATTTTGGTTCCATCAAAATAACCATTAAGTAAACCATAAGCACCTATAGAGTTGGTTTCAACCATACAGTGAAAATGATGAAACCAATTTTGGTTCCATCAAAATAGCCATTAAGTAAACCATAAGCACCTACATAGTTGGTTTCAACCATACAGTGAAAATGATGAAACCAATTTCGGTTCCATCAAAATAGACATTAAGTAAAAAAAACATCAACAAAGTTGGTTTCAACCATACAGTGAAAATGATGTAACCAATTTCGGTTCCATCAAAATAGCCATTAAGTAAAAAAACACCAACAGAGTTGGTTTCAACCATACAGTGAAAATGATGAAACCAAAACTAAACATAATTGAATCGTGAACAAATAAGGTGAAAAAAAAAAATAATTGAAACCTAATTATGAAACCAGTGATTTCGAAACAGATGAAACCTAAACCTATTTTATGATACAAATAGATGATAAGAAATAAAACCTAATTACGCAAATTCATTGATGAAACCAAAATTTACGAAACCAAAAATCATTGATGCATGTTGATTTTCAACCATAAATAATCAGTGAAGAACAATGAAACTTCGATTTACCTTTTGGAGAATCTTGTTTCTTCATTGTTTCTTAAGTTTTATATCGATCTTTTCATCTTTGTTTTTCTCTTGTTTCTTCACCATTTTTGATTTTGTTCAGTGATTTTGTTTCGATTTTAGGTTAGGTTGAAATTGTTATAGAATAGAATAGATAGTGAATAGAATAGACAGATCTGAGTTAATAATAGGAGGAGGAGGTGTGAAAGGGAGTAAAGCTACTGATGATGATGAACAACAACTTCATAATAGAAATTCAGATTTTGATTTTGATTATGAAGGTATTGGTGGTGATGCAGATGATGATGACGAGGATGATGATGATGATGATGATGATGATGATGAGGATGATATAGATGAAGATATTATTGATTCAGGAGGTGGTTCTGATGATTTTGATTTATCAGAATTGGGTGAAATTGGGGAAGTGGTTGAAGGAAAAGAAAATGCCGTTACCAATTGAATGAGAAGAAATAAATGAGAGTGGTTTAAGGAAGGGTAGTTTAGACAATTGATTTCAAATGGGTTTTTTGTGAACATTTTGTTTTGTTGGGTTTTTTGTTGTTGGACAGTGACATGTTTGGGTTTATAACCCACCGACTGTTTTCTAAACATAATTTGTAGTAAAAAACCAAGGTGACCATACTTAGTATACAAAAACTCCTCCCATATTATTTTTTTAAATAAAAACCATTTGAAATATAAATGATACAAAAACCCCATTTCCTCTAATAATGTGTAATTTTAGTTTTTAGTTAATTTTAAAATACCCAAGCTACCCTTCCCGATATAATCTATGCGTTTCAAAAGGAAATATTGGTGGAAATCAAATCTTTAGTGAGAGAAAATCAAATCTTCTCCAAATATAACCCAATCATACTCAGGAAGAAAATATTTCTGTCTCAAAATCTTCGTTTCTTCTTAGATTCTAGGGTTTCAATTCAAACAGATTTTCTCCAAATAAATCGATTGAACTAAGTCTCAACTTCAGATCTCGTTTTTGTTTTAATTTAATTGAAGAAGATAAGACAAGTTTCAAGTAGTCGAATCATTCATCAGGTAATTTTGATTTTTATTCTTGATTTTGATTTTCTTATTATGATTTTGATTGTATTTTAATTTTCGAGTTGATATTGATTATGAAACTTTTCAGTTTGTTCTTCGAATCATTCATAAGTGAAATTAGATATTGGTTTGAAAAATCCAACTGAAGTTACAGTTTATCCTTCCAATTTGATCATATTCTCATTCAGCTCAAGCTATTGTTTTAGTTGAATCATTCATCGGAGACTGAAATTCAACATTTTCAGGTAATCGATTTTTTTTGTTGTTTGAATTTTCGAGTTTATGTTGATTATGAAACTCAAATCCATTTGTTTTTACGATTTTTTTGGTTATGTTGTTGATGTTCTTATTCAAATCTATTGGAATGAAAATTGTTATGTTGTTGATATTCTTATTTAAATTTTGTTTTTGTTGTTGTTGATATTCACATCTAGTGAAACTTTTTTTGGTTTCGTACTTTGTCCTGTAGATTATGGAATGTATTCTCACGGTTATATCTCACAAAGAGGATACATTATTGTTTCGTATTGGTCTACAAGCATCCGTTTTTTATTTGAAGGATAGTATATGTTCAAGTTGGTGTCAATTCTCTGCTCTTACTATAAAAATTTTCCATATAATTGGTGATCAGCAAAAGGTTATCAATTGTGATTTTGATCTCCAATCGGTTGCTCTATTTACTTTGTTTAGTAAGCTTCCATTTCTTGAGTTACATGTAATACATATAAATGGTCTTCTAGTTCTAGTCCAGGAAGTTCAGTAATTATACCTTTTGAGCAGCCACGAAGTTCAGGAATCATACCTTTTGAGTAGCCACGAAGTTTAGGAATTATACCTTTCGAGCATGCAGGAGTTACAAATTTAGTTGATTATGATGTCCGTAATAAAGTTAAAGAACCGTTGAAATCTGCGCTTTGGTTAGGCGTTTTTCAAGGTGTCAATCAGGTGTTTACGGGAAGTGTCCAACAAGTTCGTTCTGAGTTGTTGAAATATCATGCATCATCTGGGTATTCATTCAAGACGACAAGGAATAAGAAGTTGAGGATTGGTGCATGTTGTGCTAAGGAGGAAGAAGAGAAATGTGAATGGCATATATATGTTGTTTCTATTGATGGTGTTGAAGGTATTCCTTTTATTATCAAGGAGTAAAATTGTAATACCCCAATTCGGCAGGTAGGGTTCACCGAATGGAATATAGGTAATGGTTTGTCTTTTCCTAATACCGAGGCCTTTTCAGCACAACTGGCTCAGAGTTGGAAAAAAGCTCTGCAGTTAAGCGTGCTCGGGTAGAAATAATCCAGGGATGGGTGACCTCCTGGGAAGCTGTTGCTGGATGATCGCAGCGGTGCCCGTAGAAAACCCCACACTTCCGGATGACCGTAGTGTCTAAGTGGGGACAATATCGGTGGAAGGTCGGGTCATTACAAAGTGGTATCAGAGCGTGGTTGCAAAAAATCCTTGGGAGTGGGTGTAGGCTCTTGTTGTTTCACATAGGAACAAGTTATTTCTAGGAGCATAGTGATTCCTTTTCCTTTTTGATAAAACTGTATGTTGATTGTTGATTGTTTTCTTTGTCTTTAAAAGAATGGATGGAGATAGGAACAATGGGACTCGAGGTCGCGATAGACTTAGAGGTGTTACTGGGTGAGGTCGTGGCCGAGGCCGAGGACGAGGCCGTGGTCAAGATGAGAATCTGACTAAGACTTCCGTTAAAGAGAGTGTTGATTATCCTCAGTATGGGGGAACCCATAGCTATAGGGATGATACGAGGTCTGGTAGTAGGACTAGGTCCTCTAGTAGTTCTAGGACGATTCGGGTTGACGGAGGTGAAGCCGAACCCCATGTTATAACCCTAGAGAACCTCCAGGCAATGATGAACAATGCGATTAAAGCAGTGCTAGATCAGAGGCTTGGACCACGTGAAGGCAGGGAGAATGTAGAGACAACAACAAGGAATAAACCACTCCCCAGTGAGAGACACCAAAATAGGAAGTCTTGGGTTCAGTATTACCAGGAGTTTCCGAAGATGAAACCACCTACATTCAGTGGAAAGGGAGGCGCAATCGAGGCACAATAGTGGTGCAATAGAATGGATAAGATTTTATCCCAATTTGAATGCTCGGGAGCATTTAAGCAGCGAATGGCTGCATTCCAACTGGAAGAAAATACAGCAACCTGGTGGGAGTCCATGAGTAGGACCGTTGATGCTATGGAATGCCAGTGGGTAGTGTTCAAACAGTATTTCCTTGAGCATTACTTCCCGACCGTCGAGCGTCAGGAGATGATCATACAATTCGAGAGTCTAAGACAGAGAGAGGATCAGACGGTTGTAGAGTATGAGTGTGAGTTTGACCGACTTTCACTTTTTGCTGCTCACCTTATCCCTACAGAAGCATATCAGGTTGCGAGATTTTTGAGTGGATTGAACGGTGGGATTGCTCGTCATATCATTGCAAACCCTAGTTTTGATACGTATGCCAAGGTTTTGAATTGTGCTAGGGAACATTGCTTGAGGATCCAAGAGGCAAAGAAGAAGAAAACTAGTAGAGTGGATACTAAGGGTGCGGAGAAAAGGGAAAATAAGGATGGGAATGCTGGTAGACAGAAACGTCATTTCCACCAAGGCAGTCAGGGTTGGAAGA
>JAJJMC010014297.1:1998162-2057114 GCA_023531435.1 Papaver californicum | reverse complement strand
TCTTTCTCACTAAATTTCTCTCTTTGTGTTTCTTCTTTTGGAGTTTGTACCACTTCAGGGTTTTCAGAACCCATTTTTTGTTGTCAGTTAGGTTTTACTATCTTTTCCGGTATCCTTTTTTCTAAATCTTACGATTGATTTTTTTGACTTTGCAGAGTGTTTCTCTCTGCAGCTGTAGTTTAATTTGTTAAGAGCAACCAAATCTCCATAAAAATAAATAAACAATGATAACCAAATCAGTCGTCTACACGATTAATGATATACGCGTCTAATTTATTTAATATTCCTAGTTTAATTATTTAATACATGCTTAATAAAAAAAAAAATTACATGCGAAAATGAGTACGTTATGGACAAACGTTATTTCGAATAAAAATATATTTTTTATGTTTTTTTTAAATAACGGATATAATAACGATTATTTAAGAAAAAATAAATTATAATATGAAATTATTAACTAACTGTTACAACATGTGTGAAAACAGTTATAACGTGTCTAAATAACAGTGTTACTATATTTTTTTGATATTATTTGTTTATTCATTTATTTTATTTTTTTAACTATAATATTTAATCTTTTATTATAAAAATAAAAATTTTGGTAAAAAATATTTTTATTTTTTTCTAAAAGTGTTATTAAGAAAAACAGTCATTTTTCTAAAATTATTTTTTTTTGTTTTTTTCCTCTAAATAACATTTTAGAATAAATTTTTTAAGCTGTTTTTTTCGTTTTCACACACGTTATACCCTTTTTTTAGAAAAAAGAATATAAAATATTTTTATCCAATTTTTTATTTCTAAAATAAAAGATTAAAAATTAATATTAAAAAAATCAAAATAAATGAATAAACAAATAAAATCAAAAAAACGTAGTAACACTGTTATTTAGACCCGCTATAACCGTTTTCATACATGTGTTAACCGGTAGATAGGAATTTCATATCATAATTTATTTATTTTTCCTAAATAACTGTTATCACACCCATTATATTAAAAAAACGTCAAAAAACACGTTTTTTTAAATAACGCATTTTTTTATTCAAAACGTGCTCACACCCGTCAAAACGCATTACAACAGTCACGGCCTATCCCTGTGACCCAACCTGTGACCCGTTTTTCAAACCTTGATAAGGAATAACATACTCCAGAAAAGACTAGCTCAAAGGAACAAAGCATCGTGGCTCATTTTCTTGGCCTATTGGCCACTTTGTTGCCAAGGACATACTAAAGATACACGCATGTTGGCCCTGACTTAGCTCGTGAAAACTAAATATCTGGCGGTAGCAAATATAATCATTCTAATCAATTGATTGGTTTCTACTTTTTTTATAAAATGATGAGGATAACAAGTACACTACTATCTTTTTGATATCATCTTATGCAAACTTCACCTTTTATAATCTTATTTAAACAATAACGACGAAAAGATTATTTCAATAAGATGAATCTTGATATAAGTTAAAGCTCGAACCGAACTGACTATGAGATCTATACCAAGGTTTGGAAAACAGTCACGCATATGTAGCGTGTCCGTGAGGCTCACCGATACCCTATCCAAATAATACCGATAAATAGGAAAAACGGCATTTTTTAGGCCCTTTATAACCATTTTCACGCATATAATTACCGTTTTTTAAAATTAATTTTTCATTTTCTTCTTCTAAATAATATCTTAACATAAGTTTTTAGGCCGTTTTTTGTTTTCACACACATTATACCCGTTTTTTAGGAAAAAAATATAAAAATATTGTTTACCCAATTTCTTATTTCTAAAATAAATGATTAAAAATTATAATTAAGAAAATCAAAATAAAAGAATAAACAAATAAAATCAGAAAAACGTAGTAACACTGTTATTTAGACCCATTATAACCGTTTTCACGTATGTGATAACCGTTAGATAGGAATTTCAAATCATAATTTATTTATTTTTCCTAAATAACCGTTATAACACCCGTTATATTAAAAAAACGTCAAAAAAACACGTTTCCCCCTAAATAACACGTTTTTTTATCCGAAACGTACTCACACCCGTCAAAACGCGTTATAAGTGTCAGGGCCTATCCCCGTGACCCAACCTGTGATCCGTTTTTCCAACTTTGATCTATACCAAAAGATGATTAACGTAATAGTATAATTACTTAATTATAATAACATTTATAATGCAGAAAGTAAAGCCAATCACACAACACACAATATTTTGTTAACGAGAAAAACTGCATGACATAAAAACTCCGTGACCTAGTCTAGTTTCGAATAGTTCAAAATTAAGCCTCTATACAAATTGACTACCGTTATATAGTTGAGACAAAGTAAACTACCATAAGTTACCCAGTTCCCATAGTATCCATGCGCCTAAAAATAATCTTGCCAAGGCACATGAATCCCAAGATAGAGTCTATTATCTCAAGCCGTTTCACCACTGCGAAGACTTCTGCACCTGACTCATTTGGATCGTAATCCGAAACAGTAAAGGACTAACTTGCTTCAGTAACCAACTCATTTATCCATCTCCCAGAATCAATCTTTAGATCAGAGATAAAGTAGAGTCAAGTGATCATTCGTTTTATCGGTAAAACTCCTTTGGTTAAAAGATCAAACCAAGCTAATGATTATCAAAATCACTCTTAGCATCACAATTAAGATTAGATAGCACGTAACATGTACTATACTATTTATATGGTTTGCTAGAGATATGAACACCGTTGGGAATGGAAAACATATAACTACATACCAAATATGATATTGAAAAATCGGTATTCTGAGATCTTGCTTGAGTATCAAATGTGTATTCTTGAACATTAAAAAAAATTAGAGTTTAACACATGTTCAAATCATTATGTCGACATTATAGTGAACTTTCAGATCTAACTTATTCACTTCTTGATATCTGCCGAACCCGTAAAGATTAACAGACTAATCTAAAAAGTAAATCTAAGTCATATTTACTCAGGAGTCAGAATCGGTCCTTGGATTGATCCTGCTCAAGGAATCGATCATGAACCCTATTTCGACGTCTCTGAGGCAAAATTTCGTAAGTCTACTTCCATATAATATGTTCATGAAATTTCTTTCAAACATATTTAATAAGGTTTGGGTACACCCGGAAGGTCAACACACTAAATAATAACAAATTACCAATTAGTGCAATGTTATAATCAACAAAGTCTATAAATAAATTATTTTTTGTAACTCTATATACTTTAAGTTGTCGAAAAAACTATTTATATCATTCATTTTGATACTTTGATCACATGTATAATGAACAAGTTATCAACACTAAATTAAGTCATTCTAACACATGTAACTTAGGATGTTTTGTTTTCAACGAATACATACTTGCATGAACATTATAGAATGGAATAAGTCAAGTCTTGTAGTTACTGATTCTGAACTGAAGGCTGATGTCTTCGTTTTGTCTTCAATACGTCTTCAAGAGTAACTTGAGAAAGTCTTAACATTTTATGTTCCTAGTCTAACCTAACGAAGTTGACTTTAGTAATCTACTCAAGCGACTTTGAGTTTTGGAACTAAACTTGACATACCAACGCTTGGTGGGTTCAACCGAGCAATGTTCTAACAATCTCCCCCTTTGTCAATTTTAGTGATAAAACTCTTTAGATATGGAGAATACAAGAATTAATAGAAAAATTACATAACATAACAATCTCTTAATTTTATCTTCATACACTTGATCCGAGTTTCAACAACATCTTCTTGATATACAAATATCTAAACTAAATATCGATGTTGAAGCAATTGAATTACACCTCTACTCCCCCTTAAAGGTAAGCTAGGCATATATTCAATCCAAACATAATTGTTATTCAATTCATAGTATGTAAATACTACACAACATGATATGTTTCTCCCCCTTAATCAATACTTTACTCTTCTCCGATAGATATATACATATTACAACACATTTGTTATTTCTCAAGTGATTGTAGTCACTCTATACTCCATATATTTCTCTTTTTGTCACGAAAATGACAAAGATTGAGAGACAATAGTATTTCGAAAGAACTGTACAAGTTCATAAGAAATGGATACCACATATAAAGTCTAAGCCAATTGGAGGTCTAATACACCATATTCGACCAATTATCTAAGGTCAGAATTAACTTAGTTTGTTATCAGGAAAAACAATTACCCGAAACATTTTTCCTAACTTTGATAAGCCAAACTAAGATCAGAATTAACTTAGTTACTTATCAAGAAAGCTATTAACCAGAGTAATACTTCCCTAGATTTTACAAGCTAACTTAAATTGAAAACGATTTAATTACTCATCAGGAAAACTATTATTAGAAATAATATTTTCCTTGAATTCCACAACCACACTCCCCACAAAGATATATCATTAATCACAAGTTCAATAAAATAACTCCCCCCTGTGTGTGTTGTTCCTCGATGCAACAAGAAAACAACATAAAGACAAACTTTACCACAGAAAGGTTAAAACATAATCTTAGTCATCACCTGCCACAAGATAGACTAAAACCGAACAATCATATTACAAAACATAATAGATTATTAGTATTATGACTCACATATGAGTTAAATCATCACAACTTTCTTGTGATTTTGATACAACAATCCATAAGATCAGATTAAAAATCAAGCTATAAACAAAAGTCACAAAACATAAGAAAATAAGCCACAAATGAGACCGAAACTTAGATAATTGAAATCCAAAAGCTTATCCCATAACCGAAAATAGTACAAAAAATTATCAATAAGATTAAGAGTTGCAATCACACACTATCAAATAATGACACAAGGAATTTATAAATAAACGCTTATCATTAATTTAGTAATAGTTTTGAATATATCTTATACAAATATCAAAGTTCATCAACAAATTATTAATCTATTCTAAAAGATTAAGAGATACTTTGGGAAGGGTCATAAGTTTAGTATCTACTTAGGTTCTCATAAATTTAGTGTCTAATTAGGGTTTGGGTTGTATAATATGCACTTAATGTACTAAGGTCGTTGACTAACAAAGACCATGATAAAATTGTTAGTTGATTTTTTCTATTTTTCCGTATACCCTGACCATTAGTTGGATGATGTTGACTGTTTATATATTATATTTTCTAAACATATGACCATTCCATCTTCTTCCACCTCCTTCTATTTTCTTGGAGTCGGTCTAATTAGTGATTACTGAGTAAAGCAACATCAACAATTTCAAACTCTCTCATTATTGTCTCAATCAATGTTTATCATAACATTCATAAGCTTTAATTAACCAATTCATTTCATAAAAAGAATAACAATAACATCTTATCAAATGAAAAATGCATGTAACAATCAACTCAAATATAAAGAGTGTGTGACGCATAAAAATAGCTACAATTTCCAGCTTCTTACCACACACATCACTTGCTTGTGTTGTTCATGCTACCAGCTATGGGTCTGATGGCTTGAAGGCTTGAGTTTCTATGGATAGTCATGATGGTTAGAAGACATATTCAAGGATAGAAAACGGGTATAGAGTTGTAAGCAATATGGTAAGAATTTGTTCTAGTTTAAGGAAAGTTTTTGACCCGAGAAAAAAACCAAGGGTGTATACTGTTGTCGTTGATTTTAGGTGATGAATTATTGTAATGATCAGTTTTAGAGTGTAGGATGGATTAGGAAACTTGGGTTAATGTCGTATTTGATGTTGTTGTAGGGAAAGAGCTATAATAGGGGAAGAAAAACACAACAAACTCACCTTTCTATCACCAGTTTCTCGTATTTAAGTGATTGTGAAAAGTCCTCAACAAATTTCCTGCATCACCAACCCATCTCGCACACACCAGCGCAGCTCAAGTTCGTTGGGTTTTCTCTAGATTTTCTTTGCTTAAATGCAAGAGGAACAAGCATAAATCAACCACGAAATTCAACAATAATCCTTGGTTCCAATCGAAACTAAAAACCTATTTCTTAAGAGATAATTATTATTTTATACGATTTTTTAATTGATGCTGTTATTAGTTTTATCTTAGCAGGTTAATTAGGATACTACTTCAGCTGCCTAGACATGGTTTTCCTGATTGAATGTTTTTGTTTGGGTTTAGTTTTGAGATATGGATATTTTGGAATATACCCCGGATTTGAATTATCAGTTCGGAATCTGTCCCATGACGGTAGAAATTAAGGGATATATCCCAGCCTTCCAAATATATTTTTTTTGATAGTTCTGCCCTTGACATTTAAGGTATTTTCACACCATCATCAACTCCCGCTTCCGTCAATCAATCACCATCATGATCAACTTCATGAATCCGGGATATATTTCCATTTTCCCTCTCTTTAACCATTAAATGTTGTATGTGTAGAGGGCATAACTGTCCAAAAATATATATTTAATAGAAAAATGGACGGCTGGGACATATCCCTTAATTTCTACCGTCATGGGACATATCCCTTAATTGCTAGTTCAAATCCGGGATATATTTCCAATTTTCCCTTTGAGATATTCACGACGATTTTGAGATATTAGAGCATCCACAGTGGGACGACCAAAACCTGGACCAAACCCAAATTTGGTCTTTGGTCCGCCCTAAATCAATCACAGTGGTGTGATCAAATTTGGGTTTTGGTCCACTTTTTTTTTACTGTTTGAGATGAATTTTGATCATAGGACTGGACCAAACCATAATATGGTGGAACGTGAAGTTAGTCGCGCGTCTCGTGCCAGGCGTGACGCTACCTCTCCGTCTCGTGCACGGCGTAATCCTAGACAACCGTCTCATTGATCCAGGCATGAACCAGAATGCCGCCTGATGAAGCGTTCACCCAACATCACACTTGGTATTCAGGCGTTAACCAAATGGACGCTTGTCTTGGGCGTACGGATAAGGTAACACTTGTTGTGGGCGTGTGGCTAAAATAACGCCTATTTATAAACGTTATCTAAACTTACGCCTGTATGTAGGGCGGTGGTGTATACAAGCGCCTCTTGGTGTATAATCCATGCCCTAACCATCAACGGAACATCTCAGACCATGGCTTGCATTAGCACCAAGCCAGGAGAAAAAGAAAACTGGTCGCAATAAGGAAATATGAGAAGAACTAGTAGTTCAGGCCTTTTCGTACACACTTTGTGTGCATTTAACTGGTAATGGAGGAATACCATTGATGCTGATTTCAAAGCCATTTCAATCTCCTTCACAGTAATATATTTCAAACCCAAAACCCACAAACCATTCAATCATCCAAAACAACCAATTTAATCACTTAAAATTCTCGACAACAGTCTTTTTCTTTCCTCTTTGTTCTCACTGTCTCTTTCTTTTCCGACACGAACCCATCTCTTCCTATTTTTCTTCTTAGTTCCATAGGAATCAAAACATCAATTCAAGCCAAATAGTAAATCACTCCGAAACCCTTCTATTCATTCTCTTGTTTAAAATCTTCTCAATTAACCTCTCATTCATCCATCCACCCCCAGTAACAATTACATTTATTCTTCATCACAGACCAACCCCAAAACTTTACTCATACTCTCCATAACTTTATATGCTACAGACCATTCTGTTTTCTCACCTTTATCCATTTTTGTTTTCAAATCAGAAAATAGCCATCATCTCAAGCCACTATGACTACCGACGCGAAGGACTTGGTTCAGCTTTAAAGAAGGAGGAGAACATGGATTGTTGTAAGCTGTAAAAGAGAGGAGAAGGGAAGCATAAAATCCTCCGCCCCATCAGGTATTTACCCAGACCACCGTCTAATGAGACGTGCGTAAGGTTAGAAGAACGTTCGTCTTCATAATACACACGTACCAGCTGTACGAGTAGAAGAGTCACGGGCGTGTTGCTAGGTTAACGCCCCATCAGGCGTTCGTCTACACACACGCCTGTCACTGGGGCGTGCCGCTAAACGTGTATCTACCATCATGCGTTCTACTGGGTTGCGTCTCACACCGAGCGTTCATCCAGCGTCCGCCCCAACCAAACGTTTTCACTGGCATACGCTAATAAAACACAGTTCCAACAGACGGATCCTTGTATATGCGCCCAACGCCAGACGTTGGCTTAGTATTACGCATGATCTAAATTTACTCTCTACCCGTTGCGTTTCAGGCGGAGTAAACCCAAACTTTTTGGTCTTTAGTCTTTGGGTTTAGTCGCACCACTGTGGGTGCTCTTAGACACCTTTGTTTCGTCATTTAATTTGTAATCATAATGAAAAAATCGATGTAAGTTTTATATATGGCCGTGGTCTTGGTGGTTACTATGGAGTATATGTTTTTGTGGTGGTGGAATGAAGAAGGAGCCAGAGAAAAGGAGATGTACTCGGTTAAAAGTTTTAACGGGTTGTGTTATAGTGTCTTTTAACTATTTCATATAAAGGAACATTGGTAAAATATTCAAAGGTTAAAATCAGTCTACAACCCTAATGCATCAACTGCATATTCCACGACCCAGAACCTAATTAGGAACTAGACTTACGACTTTTTACAAAATATCTCAGAGATTAATTATTTTGTGGATGGAATCCCCCGAGAAGAGTTAGAATGGCAGTTCCCGCCGGAGGTCAAATTAATCTTTTGTTTGATTATTCACCGATCTTTGTTAACGCTTAAACATCTAGAAACCAATTTCAAGAGACTTTCCGGCAATAGCCTAGGTAGAGATGGAGTGTATTTCGTTGTAGTGTATTAAGTCACTTTGGTTTTAATCTCGCTCCATATGTCGGGGAAGATTTTATGTAGTTACAGTCGTTTTGTTGATAAAAAAAAATGGAGGTCGAAGTTCCATTTGATTAGGAAAAATTAGTAGCACCAAAAAAGATCAAGAAACCGAGTACATTACCTGCTCTATTTTAGTGAAGCTGTCCAAGACATGAAGGCTGGAGCTAACATGCTAACCCAGAACCATGGGGATGGATATTTGGGATTGCAGTAGTTCCAAAGATCCTACGGTTTAATGTTCCAACTCTCTTTTCCCTAATTTATTTTAGCCAAATTCTGATACCAAATGACATACATGAAATTTAAAATAACAAGAATATTTACAGATTGGAAAGAGTGGAGATAGCATTTTCTACCGGATGGAAAATTTTAAAGTCGTTGTAGGCGCTTGCATCATACAATTTCTACTTTGTTTGAACCAACATGAATTCATGGACGTGGGCATTGTTGGCTGAAGTAGTTTGAAAGAACCCTTGAGTTTAGAAGCTCTAATACTGGACCAGATTTGAAGCTCCAAGGTGTCTTGTATTGACCAGTTGAAAAACCTTTGTTTCTTGCATAATCCATCAGTGTTTGGAATGTTCCTGTCTCGACTATCTTTATCTCTAGAGGTCTTATTATATTCCTAATAACACGTAACTGACGGTATTTCGCCCCAAGCGATTCTTCCACTATGAGACAACATTCCTCGAACACTGGCAGAATAGCCGAGGCATTGCTGTTGTTGCTCTGAAGTTCCCAGTACAATACATAGTGGCATGGATTAGTTGATGTGTCAGCTAAACTAGTGTATTCTGTTGGATCTGCAATAATGGAAATACTAAACAGAAGAAATTGTTAAGGTTAAGAAATCACTGAATTGATATCACAAAATGGACAGAGCCACCTGCTCAACAAATTGTCCTTAACACAATAGTCCGCGGGTACTCCTCAAGAATGAGAGGTGCTATACCCCAACAACGGAGATGTGCGCAGGATAGAACTGCCCGTTATGACTTGTATAAGCACAATACAAGTCACCCTCAAGAAATTAACATCAAGATAGTGGAAGGGAAATAAACAAACAATGTGCGCAAAACAAAGCAAGAAGAGGGGAAGAGAAGACATGATAGTAGCTGCTTCTGGAGTAAGTTGAAATGAAGAATTAGCTTTTGTTTTATAGGCAAAAGAAGAGTTAATTGTAATCAATTAGAATCAATTCCGTGCATGAAGCACGGACATTAATTTTGAAACGGAATTAAAACGATAAAAATATATTCTCTCTTTAATTCAGCTTAAATCTCACCGGGTCAGACGCCCCAACATTTAAAGCAAAATTTAATTTGGTTTTAAATTCTTTAAAAAAATATATTATGTTCAAAAAGGTAAGTCTTGGTTGGCCCGCAGCCGCAGCTACGCCCGCACCCGCAACACACACTCATGCCCGCAGCCGTAGCCACAGTCACACCTGCACCCACACCCAGATCCACAACCGCAACCACAACCACAACCACAACCACAGCCTCAACCGCAGCCGCAGCCGCAAGTCCGCAAGTCCACAAGTCCGCAAGTCCGTAAGCCGCAAAACGCAAGACGCAAGCGCACCTGCACCCGCACCCGAGCACGAGCACGATGTCACAAGGGTGCACTAAATGGCTCAACACATGGCTAACTCACCCTTGTGCACCACCTTGGCTAGCCCCTTTGGCTAAATGGCTAGCCTCCCATTCTAGAATCTTCTCTCATTTGTCCTTTTCTTAGAATATTCTAGAATGGTGTAGATATATGTGGATATGTATAGAATAATCTAGAAGTAGATCTTAGCCATAGATTTGTAAAGATCTTAGATCATTCTCTAGAACATTCTTGACATCCCAACTAGTATAAATAGGGATGCCACCCTCATTTGTAAATGATCCAAGTTTGGGAGAGCAATACAAGCATACAACTTCCATTCAAACATTCATCTTTCTTCTTGAGTGTTCTTAAGTTGTTCTTGAGTTTCTTGTGAGTTTGATCTTGAGTAGTCACTTGAAGTTGTGTTAAACTTCATTAGGAAGGCTTACTTATCTAGTAACGAAATTCTACACAAGTGCCGCACGGAAGAAGGTCGAGGCGAAAGACTGACCCCGTGACAACTGGTATCAGAGCTAAGTTCATACTACTCTCGGTAAGATCTCTCACTATGTCTGCAAATGATGGAAATGTTGTTATCACTAACGTTGATAGTGAAAAGGCTCAGAAGGCAAAGAAAAAACGGGATAAGTCAGTGGACCCCCGTATAGATGCTTGTGTTGGATCATTGGAAGAGAGGGTGTCTTCCAATACGGAGATGGTAGAAAAGTTGAACATGGAGTTTGGAGAAGCCATGGATCAACAAAGTGCTACCATAGAAGATTTGGAGAAAACGATGGAGGTCTCTTTTGAAGCGTATCGGAAAGAGATGGGTGCACATAAGCAAGAGGTAAATGCTCATGTGAGGATGCTGCAACCTCAAATCAATGAGCTAAAGACCCTGATACGCTGGTCAAAGGGATGTTAAAGAGCTGGAAAACTTCCTATGGAACATGGAGAGGTACTTCAGGGCCACGGGCCTTGATGAAGAGCAAGAAAAGGTCGACACGACGACCATGTACCTAATTGAAGACGCTCTATTGTGGTGGAGAAGGAAATATGCAGAGATTGAGAAGGGAGTCTGCACCATCACTACTTGGGCAGAATTCAAAAAGGAGATCAAAGCCATGTTCTATCCGGAGAACGTTGAGCATAAAGCTCGGGACAAACTTCAAAACTTGAAGTATTCAGGTACCATTTCCGAATATGTCAAACAATTTAATTCCCTCATGTTAGACATATTAACAATGGCAGACGAGGACCGCTTCTACCACTTCAATCGTGGCCTACCTCGTTGGGCTTCTATGTAACTTCAACGAAGAGGTATTACTGACTTGTCCACCGCATTAAGCACCGTCGAGAAACTTGATGACTTTTCGAACAATCCTGATCAACTTGCCAAGAACAAGTCATCCAAGCCATTTCAAGGAAAGGGTGGGGGGAGACAGGAACTACCATGATAAGCCACAAACTAGCCGCGAATGGTCCAAGCCAAACAACGGGTGGAAAGGAAGGTAAGATAACCGTGTGAAGAAATGCTTCATTTGCCAAGGTGACCATCTTGCCCACAGTTGTCCCAAGAAGAACTTGCTCAACTCCTTGATTGCGGAGTAAGAAGAGAAAACCGAAGACTCGCATCTGGGAGCCTTTCGGTTGAGCGCAATCAAGAGCCATCCCAAGGAAATATTATATAGTGGTAAAAAGAGGTTCGATTCTCGAACTTGTGAAGGTAATGATTTTAGAAAATATTAGACTTAATCTAATTAAATAAAAATCAGGAAAATAAACTAGAGATGATTTTTAGAAAATATGGGGAAAACCAGGAATCAAGAATCAGTTATTTCTAACAATTTATGTGATTAATCGGGTAATTCTTTTAAATAAATTAAGCTCAAATATTGCCAAAATAGGTTTTATGCAAACAAGTAGAAGTAAATCATAAGCATGGTCAACCCAGCATGACCCATCAAACAAAAACACCACTACTGAATGAAACCGTTTTTCTATTTCGAAACTATGCAATTTTAACAAGTAAAGAATTATAATTAATTAATTAAAAATAGACTTACCACATAAAATTGAGAGAAAAACCTCCTCCATCATCCCAGTAAATATACTTAGCTCATGGTGAAGAAAACTTGCTCAAAAGATCTCTTTATTGCTCAAAATATTGATTACAAGGTGAAATAATGGTGTAACAGCTGAACAGATACGTATATAATCGTTACAGAAGATGGTTCAGCCGTTACAAAAGAAAATGAGCAACAGGAAAGAAACAGTTGAAGCAGCTCAATATGAACGACAGTTCCAGCGTTAGTGAACGACAGTTCACTGGAGCTGTTTGTTCTTCACCTCCTTCTTCCCTGTACGCAGCAGCAGAAAAGAAAGTTTTCTGTTCACTATTCCAGCGATTCTCCCCCCTGATTTTCTTGGCTTATCTTGCTATTTATAGATGAAACAAACCCTAGGGAGAGTTCTAATTCGATTAGAACTCTCAAAACTTATCCAAACAACTTGTAAATCCGAGATGAACTCAAACAGCATCGGATTGGCTTTTCCGATTTGTTTCCACGATTTCCGGCCAATATTTAGCTCTTAGATGTGCTGTTTTGCCGTGTATGAGATGTTTGAATCATTCTAGTATCTCTTAGAGGCTTCTTTGTTCGATCAACCTCTTTAAAATCTTCACAGCAGAATTTGGTTACGTAACCATCATTCTTCCCGCCAAATTCGAATTTTAAACCAAAAAGGGGTTGCCCCAATCCAATATGCGGGTGCCTTAATCCATTTTCCCGGGTGCCTTTATCACTTTTTGAGCCAATTTTTCCACAAATCTTTATTCTTCTAATGTACCTACAAAAGCATAAAAACACGTAATATTTGTAAAATCGAATACTAACTTAATAGAAACTAAGGTGCAATTTAGACACTAAAATGTGTCTATCAGCACCGAAGGAGAACAAAGGACTTATGTATGTGGACATAAGTTTAAACGAGCAGAAGACCAAGGAAATGGTCGATTCTGGTGTAACACACAACTTTATCTCTAAAGGAGAAGCCGATAGGTTGAAGTTGAAGGTCGAGGCAGATTCGAGCACCATCAAGGCGGTAAATTCATAAGCCATACCTGTCCACGGAGCGGCCAAGGGGGTCGAAATGAAGGTTGGCGCGTGGAAAGGAACTACCGACTTTATGGCGGTGATGATGGACGATTTCAAAGTTATTCTCGGGATGGGATTCTTGGATCGTGCCAAAGTTGCCGTGGTACCTTGACTCGACGTAGTCAGCATCAGTGACGAGAAGTCTCCATGTGTGATTCCAGCCACCCGGACCAAGGAGACTTGCTCGAGTGCACTGTCGGCTCTACAACTAAAGATGGGTGTTCAGAAGGGAGAACCCACCTTTGTAGCAGCCATCATTGAGGAAAGCGAAGAACTGGTCGAGGTCGTTCCATTGGAGGTGCAAAAATCTTTGCAGGAATACCAGGATGTGATGCCAGCCGAGTTGCCCAAGCAACTACCACCTAAGAGGGAGGTGGATCATCAGATCGAGCTGGAACCTGGAGCAAAGCCACCCGCCATGACCCCATACCGCATGGCCCCGCCAGAGTTGGAAGAGTTGAAGAAGCAACTCAAGGAATTGTTGGATGTCGGCTACATCCAACCCTCTAAGGCCCCTTACGGAGCCCCGATGCTGTTTCAGAAGAAGAAGGACGGAAGTCTCCGGATGTGTATCGACTACCGAGCCCTAAACAAGGTGACCGTAAAGAACAAGTATCCAATTCCCCGAGTTGAAGACTTGTTCGACCAATTGGGTAGTGCTCGATACTTCACGAAGCTGGACTTGAGGTCGGGATACTATCAAGTTCGAATAGCAGAAGGGGACGAGCCAAAGACCACATGTGTCACGAGGTACGGAGCTTACGAATTTTTAGTTATGCCTTTTGGTATAACCAATGCTCCTGCCACATTTTGCACTTTGATGAACAAGGTCTTCCACCCATATCTCGATCGGTTCGTAGTCGTGTACCTTGACGACATCGTCGTGTATAACCACACTTTGGATGAACACCTCAAACACTTGCGGATCGTGTTCCAAGTACTGAGGGAGAACTCTTTATATGTGAAGAAGGAGAAATGCAGCTTCGCTCAGCCCAAAGTGTCCTTCCTCAGACATTGGATAGGTGATGGCCAAATCTGGATGAAGGAAAAAAAGATCAAGGCTATCAAGGAGTGGGAACCGCCTACCAAAGTGGCTCAGTTGCGGTCTTTCCTAGGACTTGCCAACTACTACCGGAGATTCATCGAGAGATACTCGAAGAGAGCAGCACCGCTCACGGACTTGCTAAAGAAAGCAAGGACTTGGACGTGGAGTGAAGAGTGCCAAGACGCATTCGATGATCTTAATACCGCGGTTATGAAGGAGCCAGTCTTAAGATTACCTGATCATGCAAAGACTTTTGAGGTATAAACTGACGCTTCTGATTTTGCTATTGGTGGAGTACTTATGCAGAAAGGACACCCACTTGCATATGAAAGTCGGAAGCTGAACGATGCGGAACAACGCTACACGGTGCAAGAAAAAGAGATGACTGCCGTCATACACTGTCTTCGGACATGGAGGCATTACCTTCTTGGTTCACATTCATGGTCTTCGCCGATAATGTGGCTACCAGCTACTTCCAGACTCAAAAGAAGTTGTCTCCGAAGCAAGAAAGGTGGCAAGACTTTCTAGCCGAGTTCCACATGAAGCTTGAGTACAAGCCAGGTCGCACCAACTATGTTGCTGATGCACTGAGCCGAAAAGCGGAACTTGCTGGTCTTGCCTTGGAACGTGTAGCTGCCATCACCAAATTATCAGGCACCATTCCGGATCGTGTACATGAAGGCTTGGAACAAGACACTTTTGCAAAAAGCCTCATTCATGCTGTGAATAAAGGGAAGACTCGTCGGTTTTGGTTGAAAGACGGTCTCTTATTCACACATGGGAACAGGATGTTCATACCTAAGCATGGGAACTTAAGGCGAGAACTAATGCACGAGTGTCATGACACCCGATGGGCAGGCCATCCTGGTCAGAGAAGGACGTTGGCTTTGCTGGAAGCAAACTATTACTGTCCAAAGATGGAGGACGATGTGGATGCCTATGTTCGGACGTGTCTAGTATGCCAGCAGGATAAGGTAGAACACACGAAGTCAGGAGGACTTCTAGAGCCATTACCAGTGCCAGATAGACCGTGGGAGTGTTTATCGATGGACTTGATATCTGCCTTACCCAAGGTGGATGGCTTGGGATCAATCTTGGTGGTCGTAGACAGATTCACCAAGTATTCTACCTTCATCGCTGCACCAACAGACTGCACAGCAGAACAGGCTGCTCGACTGTTCGTGAAGTACGTGGTGAAATATTTGGGCGTACCAAAGATAATAGTTAGCGATCGCGATCCAAGATTTACGGGGAAATTTTGGACAGAGGTGTTCAAATTGCTTGGGTCCGAGCTCACCACAAGCTTTCATCCTCAAACAGATGGAAAAACGGAGCGCACCAATGCCTTGTTGGAGGAGTAATTGAGACACTTCGCGAACGCTAACCAAATAAATTGGGTGTAATTATTGGACGTGGCTCAGTTTTACTATAATTTGCAGAAGAGTAAATCATCTGGCCATAGTCCATTCGAGTTGGCCACAGGCCAGCAACCTTTGATGCCACACACACTCGCTGGAGGATATAGAGGAAAGAGCCCTTCCGCTTTTCAATTCACTAAGGATTTGGATGAGAAACACGAATTGGCCAAAGCATACTTGGAGAAAGCCTCTCAGCGAATGAAGAAATGGGCGGACGAGAAAAAAAGACCCGTGTCTTTCGAAGAAGATGACTTAGTCATGCTGAAGTTGAACCCACAACAGTTCAAAGCTTTTCGAAAGGTACACAAGGGACTCATTCGACGATACGAGGGTCCATTTCGCATCATCAAGAAAGTCGGGAAGGCGTCTTATAGATTGGAGCTTCCAAGCAACATGAAAATCCATCCCGTCTTTCATGTTAGCTGCTTGAAGCCATACTATGCGTATCAAGATGAAGATTCTAGAGGAATTACCAAGAGGGCTCCGTTCAATATGATTACCTCTCTAGACAAGCAGGTTTCAAGCATAGAGTCACACAGACGTGTCTCAAGAGCAGGTCGAGTTTACAAACAATATCTAGTTCGATGGAAGGATCAACCAGACAGTGAAGCCAGTTGGGAACATGAAGACTTACTTTGGCAACACAAAGATCTCATCAACAAGTACAACGCGACGAGGACGTCTGCGAATTCGGGTGGGGGAGAATGTCACAAGGGTGCACCAAATGGCTCAACACATGGCTAACTCACCCTTGTGCACCACCTTGGCTAGCCCCTTTGGCTAAATGGCTAGCCTCCCATTCTAGAATCTTCTCTCATTTGTCCTTTTATTAGAATACTCTAGAATGGTGTAGATATATGTGGATATGTATAGAGTAATCTAGAAGTAGATCTTATCCATACATTTGTAAAGATCTTAGATCATTCTCTGGAACATTCTTGGCATCCCAACTAGTATAAATAGGGATGCCACCCTCATTTGTAAATGATCCAAGTTTGGGAGAGCAATACAAGCATACAACTTCCATTCAAACATTCATCTTTCTTCTTGAGTGTTCTTAAGTTATTCTTGAGTTTCTTGTGAGTTTGATCTTGAGTAGTCACTTTAAGTTGTGTTAAACTTCATTGGGAAGTCTTACTTATCTAGTAACGGAATTTTAGACAAGTGCCGCACGGAAGAAGGTCAAGGCGAAGGACTGACCCCGTGACAACGAGCCCAAGCCCGAGCCCTAGCCTGTGCATGCGTGCTTCGGTGCGAAGCACCACACATATATGAAAAGTATATTTGCTTCAACTAGACCATTGCCTTAGTCCTCCCCCAACCACAAAAGAGTTTAAACCCCTAAGTACCCTTCCTTAGAAGCAACTTTCTAGGTAATAAGGAGAGGAATCATTTTTCGTTTCTCCAATGTGGGACTAAAGGTTCATTCACAAAAGTGAAAATGAGCTAGTGTCCCTTAGTGACTACTTGTTCCTAAGGTCCATTCCCACCAAGACTAAAAACAAACATTTAAAAGTTCATTTTCTACAAAAATCCCCCACATGAATGAAAACCCGATGAAAATCAGAAAACGAGAAATACCACTTAGGCAATAGGTGTCCATAAGGTCTTGAACCTTTGCTTAGTGAGAAATTACTGGAACTACTTGATGGACAGTGAACGCGATGTGTTGAACTGCCATCGTTTGGTGTAGTTCATCAATAACTTCCACGCGTGATATCTCTCTAGGTGCTGTCAAGTTCATGCCGTTGTGTCCATTTTGGCCCTGGACATATCTCGTTTCTCAGAATGCTCTAGAGAATCAGCTCAATTCTCATAGGAAGCGACCCACTTCCTCATTCAGATAGGTGAGTTCTATAAAGAGTGTTTACTGCTACACCCCGCTTCAATCTTAAATTGAAACTATAAAACTCATTAAGACTTAATAAATTCATCCTTCACATACAGTCACACTATCACGTCTACACCATAGGGAAGGGACAGAGAATGAAATTCTCTGATAATGTTTCCTTTAATCCACCACAAATTAGTTGTCTCATTCGAAACCTTGATCTTGGGATCTCCAGTCAGCAAGGTTGAGTATCCTTCATGGTAAGTTTATTTAATGAGCTTAAGCCCCATCCCCCTTGATGCATTACTAACTATCTCCTTGGAAAAACCTTTCATCAAAGGGTCCGCGATATTCTCCTTAGACCTCACAAAGTCAACAGAAATAACGCCAATTGAGATTAGTTGTTTTAGGGAATTGTATCTTCTACGAATGTGTATAGACTTCCCATTATAGTTGCTGTTTTTAGCATCAGATATTGCAGATTGACTATCACAATGTATAGATATAGCTGGCACAGGCCTATTCCAAAGAGAAATGTCTTCTAAAAAGCATCTTAGCCAAGCGGCTTCCTCTCCTGCTTTATCTAACGCAATAAACTCCGATTCCATAGTGGATCGAGCTATACATGTCTGTTTGGAACTCTTCCAAGATACAGACCCGCATGCTAGAGTGAAAACATATCCACTCGTAGACTTAGACTCCTTTGAGTCTGATATCCTGTTTGTATCACAAAATCCTTCAAGGACCGCAGGGTATCTCTCATAACTTAAAGAAAAGTTCAAAGAATACTTTAAGTACCTTAACACTCTAATAAGTGCATCCCAATGCTCCTGCCCTGGATTACAAGTATACCTACTCAACCTACTCACAGCATAAGCAATGTCTGGTCTCGTACAATTTATTAAATACATTAGAATTCCTATAACACGTGAATATTCAAGTTGTGAAACTCCATTACCCTTATTCTTTTTGAGTTTACAACAAGGATCATACGGATTACAAGCGGGTTTACTATCAAACTGGTTATATTTCTTAAGCACAAATCAATATAATGAGATTGACTAAGACTATATCCATTAGAATTTCTTCTAATCTTCATCCCTAAGATTACATCAGCGGGGCGTAAGTCTTTCATCTCAAAGTTCTCATTTAGCATGCTCTTTGTGGAATTAATTACATCCATGTTTGTACCAAGTATAAGCATATCATTAACATACAAGCATACAATCACACTTGTCAGATTCATTGATTTTTAAACCACTATAAATCATTACATGATCAAATTTTTCATGCTACTGTTTAGGTGCTTGTTTCAAACCATACAAAGATTTTTTCAGTTTACAAACTTTGTTTTCACAACCTTTCACTACAAAGCCCTCAGGTTGGTCCATATAAATTTCTTCATCTAATTCACCATTTAGAAAAGTTGTTTTTACATCCATTTGATGTATCTCTAAGTTATGAATGGCAGCAATAACAATTAACATCCTAATGGAATTAATTCTCGTAACAGGTGAATAAGTATCAAATAAATTTACACCTTCTATCTGTCTATAGCCTTTAGCTACTAATCTATCTTTGTATTTTTCCGCAGTTCCATCTACTTTACGCTTCCTTTTGAATATCCATTTACAACCTATGAGTTTACACCCTAGAGGTAAATATACTATCTCCCAGGTATCATTCTGTATAATGGAATCCATTTCACTAATGGTGGATTCTTTCCACCATGGAGCTTCAGAAGAAGTCATGGCTTCTCTATAAGTCTGTGGATCAGTCTCAGCTAAGCATGTTATGAAGTCTGGGCCAAAAGATTTTTTAGTTCTAAGTCTTTTACCTCTTCTATGATCAAAATCAAAATCATCATCCTCTACAGGTAATGTATGACTAGTGGAAGGGACATCTAGGGGATCATCACATATCATGCAGATTCAAATTTCAAAGGAAAAGTATTTTCAAAGAACACATCATCCCTAGATTCCATAATTGTATTCACACCAATTTCAGATATTTCAGAACTTACAACCATAAATCTATATGCAGTAGTATGTTCAGCATACCCTATGAAGACACAGTCAACAATTTTGGGTCCTATCTTGGTTCTCTTAGGTGAAGGAATGGACACCTTAGCCAAACACCCCGACATTTTAAAGTATGCATAAGAAGGTTGTCTTCCTTTCCATAAATCATATGGAGTTTTATCTGATCCTTTAAAGGGTACTCTGTTCAAGACATAGCAAGCTGAGAGGACGACGCGGGAGCGCCAGTTCGCAGGTAATCTTGAACTAATTAACATGACATTCATCATCTCCTTAAGGGTTCGGTTTTTCCGTTCAGCCACACAATTAGATTGTGGTGAATAAGGAGGGGTTACTTTATGTATAATGGCGTGTTCTATGCAATAATCTCCTATAGGAATTACATACTCACCACCACGGTCATACCTGACAGTTTTAATGGTAGCACTCATTTGGTTTTCAACTTCTAGTTTATACACCACCTTAAGGGCTTCTAAGGCATCATCCTTACCCATAAGTAAATATATGTGACAGTACCTCGTACGATCATCTATGAAAGTGACAAACCATTTCTTACCACCTCTAGTTTGAACTGATTTCATGTCAACTAGGTATGAATGAATTAATTCTAAGGGTTTAGAATTTCTCTGAATATTCTTTCTATAAGATTTTTTATCATATTTTGATTCAACACATATTTCACATTTATGTTCATTATCCAAACTGAATTTGAGTATGCAGCCTATGCCAGCCAGTTTATATACTTTACATGTCCAAGTCTACCATACCAAACATTCAATGATACACAAACATAAGAAGAATCAATTTTATTCATTTCATCATAGGTTACATTCAGTTTGTAGAGACCCTCAGTCTTATAACCCTTTCCTACATAATCCTTACCCTTAGTGACAATAACTTTCCCAGATTCAAAAACTAGTTTAAAACCCTTTTCATCTAATAAACCACAAGATACAAGATTTCTGCAGATGTCCGGAACATGAAGAACTTCATTCAATGTGAGAGTTTTGCCCGAAGTGAGCTTTAGACCAACTTTGCCTTTTCCCGCAATCTGTGCTTCGGATGAGTTACCCATGTAGAGTTTCTCCCCTTCCCCTACCTTCTGATAGGAGGTGAACATATCTCTGTTTCCACAGACATGCTTGGTAGCACCAGAGTCTACCCACCAGTCTCTCACATTGGTTACAAATTGACTTCAGACACCGTGCCAGAAAATTCGTTCTTGTTGTTTTCAACCAAATTAGCATTGTTTTTCTTATTATTAAAGTCCTTACGTTTTCTACAATGCATTGTCATATGGCCAGGAATTGCGCAAACATAATACGCACCTTTCATTTTACCAATGCCAGATTTGGGTTTCGGAAATGTACCTTTCTTGTGCGGACTAGGCTTGCGTTTGTTGTTGTCGCCATTTTCAGTATTGAAAGACTTGTGTTCAATAACATGAGCCTTGTTGGACATGTCCCTTGTGAAAGATACGTTCTTGTCTTTGGAGCACAACAATTCTTCCACTTGAATCTTCTTACCCAATTTAACCATACTGACTTCACCAGTTTCATGTATCAATCTTCGTTTGTATTCAGACCAGGAAGAAGGTAATTTCTCTATCACAACAGACACTTGAAACGTTTCATCTATCATCATACCTTCAACAAGAATTTCATTGATAATACGCTGTAGTTCAAGGAATTGATATCCCACAGATTTGTCATTTGACATTTTGTATTCCAGGAAACTAGCTACTAAAAATTTCTTACTTTCAGCAGTTTCATCTTGGTATTTCGCTTCTAAAGCAGCCCACAAATCAAAAGCAGTGAAGTTGTCTTTAGCATTATAATAATAATACAATGCATCTTCTAAACAGTTCAGAATATGATTTTTAGCCATATAATTCTTCCTAACCCAACTTTCCAACTCTCTTTCATTTCCCGCATCATTCAAAGTCTCATCAAAGGATTTCAGAACTAATTCATCTAACATATGAAAACTCAGAAAGAACAACATCTTGGATTGCCATCTTTTGAAATCTTTGCCACTGAATTTTTCTGGTTTGTCTACATCATTCTTACCCATTGTTATAGAAGAAATAGATATTGTGTTAAGATTGTTGGATCTGCAATAATGGAAATACTAAACAGAAGAAATTGTTAAGGTTAAGAAATCACTGAATTGATATCACACAATGGACAGAGCCACCTGCTCAATAAATTGTCCTTAACACAATAGTCCGCGGGTACTCCTCAAGAATGAGAGATGCTATACCCCAACAACGGAGATGTGCCCATGATAGAACTCCCCGTTATGACTTGTATAAGCACAATACAAGTCACCCTCAAGAACTTAACATCAAGATAGTAGAAGGGAAATAAAAAAACAATGTGCGCAAAACAAAGCAAGAAGAGGGGAAAAGAAGACAGGATAGTAGCTGCTTCTGGAGTAAGTTGGAATGAAGAATTCACTTTTGTTTTATAGGAAAAACAAGAGTTAATGGCAATCAATTAGAATCAATTCCGTGCATGAAGCACGGTCATGCACGTATATTAATTTTGAAACGGAATTAAAACAGTAAAAATATATTCTCTCTTTAATTCAGCTTAAATCTCGCCAGGTCAGACGCCCTCATATTTAAAGCAAAATTCAATTTGGTTTTAAATTCTTTAAAAAAATATATTATGTTCAAAAAGGTATGTCTTGGTTTGCCCGCAGCCGCAGCTACGCCCGCACCCACAACACACACCCACAAGTCCGCAAGACGAGCCCGAGCCCGAGCCCGTGCGTGCTTCGGTGCAAAGCACCGCACATGTGTGAAAAGTATGTTTTCTCCAACTAGCCCATTGCATTAGTCCTCCCCCAACCATAAAAGTGTCTAAACCTCTAATGGCCCTCCCATAGAAGGAACTTTCTAGGTAATAAGAAGAGGAATCATCTTTAGTTTCTCCAATGTCGGACTAAAGGTTCATTCACAAAAGTGAAAATGAGCTAGTGTCCCTTAGTGACTACTTGGTCCTAAGGTCCATTCCCACAAAGACTAAAAAACAGAACATTTATAAGTTCATTTTCTCCAACATATTCAACAAAAGATACATTTAACTTATTCACGAGATGCTCAGCTGCATTTGTTACTGCATTTTGGAGTTCTACTTCATTTGTCTTATCAAGATCAATGCTCAGAACTTCATTACTTCTGTGGATGAACCTGAATTGAGGAGCATTGTTCTGGAACCCATCTACTCGTAGTACATCTCCAACTCTATACCGATAAAGTCCTACAAGTGTTGCATATGCATTTAGTAGTTGAGCAATTAATGAAATGAAATACAATCTCAGCTTATTTTTCTTTTGTAGATATTACCTGCATAATTGGTGATGACAAGCTCATATTCTCGACCAAGCCTAACATTGACGAGATTTAACTAATTCTTGACGATGTTGTTCCTCCTCCTGGTTGTGCTTGCTGTTTCGATGATCCTCTTCCTCAAACATTAGAAGAAACTCGAAATATGCCATCGTAGGTATGAGGGTGTAGCAAACTTCATTGGGCTTACTTAGAGGATTAAAGTTTATACCTAAGAAACACTCTGAACATGCATACAAAGTACTAACAATTGGGAGTCCATTAGTATAAAAATCGATAGTCGGAATATGATGCGACATGGTCCCAGTGACAACAATATCCACACACTTCGCATTAGGCCATAACCTCGACACAATCCCTTTCCACGATTTGTCTCTCCTACACTCATTCTCGATGAAATCAGCGAGTTCAGGGTTTGGTTTTACTAGTATTCTCATGACCGCATTTCTCACCGACGGGTCTGTGATTTTGGTGTGGTCTACTTCTATAGTTCCATTTCGGATGTCGTTACAAAAAAGTGTCCAGTGTTCCTGTAAAAACTTAATGGCCTGAATGAAACCAGAAGCAAAAGAGCATCCTAGTCGAAGAACTTGATTGTTTTGACAGAGTCCACAAAGTAATTGAGAATACATACTCTGATGAGAATCCTCGCAAAGTATCGTCTCCATAGGGCTAGTGTAGTTCCGGTATGGATCAATATTACTAAACAGATTTTTGAAATTTGAGCTTTTGTTGAAGCTTGTAGATGCTGGGGTAGCCACTATTCCACCAGGTGTAGTAATCTGTGGAGCCACGAAAAATCGTTGCATTGCTTTCTCTTTGTTAAACCAGGAATATATTGATTTACGACCGGCATTATTAGGCTCCATAAGTGCCATGATCTTTCAGCTTGCTCTTCTGTTGATGGTATTAGTTTCCTCACTCCAGATGAAGTCCCTGAGCTAACACTACAAGAAAAACCGGTTTAAGCAATCAAAATCTTTGCAACAATGCAGAATTATAGTCGCTTTAAGTGTTTAAGCATCAAAAATTGCAATTGCCAGAAATTTTGGCGGCTATAAACCTGTGTCCACTTTTATTTAGCCACGAAAAAATGTCTTTAATCACTAGATCTTTTGTTCAAGTAATTTATAGCAGCTAAAAAAGTGATCATGTAGCTATTTACTTTGAGGCACAGACTCGTAGCAACTGAAAATTAATTGGTTGCTCTAAATGTTAGCAAGAGCCCAATATTTTAGTCGCTTTAAGAGTTTAAGCTACAAAACTTGCAACTGCCAAATAATTGGGCTTCTTTAAAGCTGTGTCATCTAATTTTTAGCCATGGCCAGATGTGTTTGATCATTAGATCCTTTTTTCAAGTAATCTATATAACATCTAGAAAAGTGCTCGTGTAGCTCTTTACTTTGAGGCACATACTCGTAGCAACAAAAAATTAATTGGCTGCTTTAAATGTTAGCAAGAGCCCAATATTTTAGTCGCTTTAAGAGTTTAAGCTACAAACTTGCAACTGCCAAATAGTTGGGCTTCTTTAAAGCTGTGTCAACTAATTTTTAGCCATGGCCAGATGTGTTTGATCGCTAGATCCTTTTTTTTCAAATAATCTATGTAGCATCTAGAAAAGTGCTTGTGTAGCTTTTTACTTTGAGGCACATACTCGTAGCAACCAAAAAATGAATTACTTGGTAAAACCTCTCCCATCAACTAAGTTTAAGCCGCCACCACCATTTCAAAAGAGAAGTCAGTTTTTGAAGTAGACATTTGAGATCTTAGTATTAATCCAACAATCTTATTAGGGTTTTTTTAATGGAAACATGAAAACTCGTTCAAATCAATGTTTTGATTTACTATGAGCAAATGTTTGGATGCACAAATTCAAAAAAAATTTAACATGATTCGACTAAATTGACTATAATTTGGTTATAACTTTTTTTTGTTTCAGTGTGTTTATCAGTTCTATTTTATCTTTTAATACAACTTTTTTTGAAGTTTTGTTCCCTGGACTTAACCCATAAATGACTTCTATAAATTGAACATTGATGTCTCTTGTATGGATGGTTATGCAGGAGGTAGAGGAGGTCATTCGTGAATCGTGATCTTAATTCCGAATGCTCTTGTATGGAACATAAACATAATTTGCGCCCCTCTGCTGTTCATTGATTCGTTTATGCAGTCACTTGAAATTAAGGATTTCAAAATGCTCGAAAATAAGATCAAGCATAGACAAATACAGAGCTCTTTGAAACTTGTACGACCTAAAAGCTGGATTGCAGTAAAGTTTACATGAGATTGAATATTTATAAGAATCACATGAGAATGGAAGTTTCATAAAAAACCCTTAATTCAGCTGAGGGTTTACACAACTCAAAATGCTCATTATGAGTATAATTTTAAAAAGGAAAAATAAAATCATCGAGAATATCTAGTTACTACGATTCTTTCTAACCAAATCCAAGGAAATTTCAGTAAACAGTTATGGTCAAATATGTGAGGGGAAAACACGTCAAAGATCGGCCTTTCCTGGATATCTACGGAAAGGAATTACGTCACGAATATTGTCAAGGCCAGTGGTAAAAAGCACCAAATGCTCAAAACCTAAACCAAAGCCTGAGTGCTTCACAGTCCCATAACGTTGCAGGTCGAGGTACCAATCGTATGTATCAAGTGGCAACCCTTGGTCCAACATCATGCAATAATAAGAGCGGAAATCTAGATCACTGTAACTCAATAAATACCTATATGAAATGCCGGAGCCGCATGATATTCACTACAAAAATGACGAAATATTGTATGACGCAAACATATTTTCACCTATATGGCTGCCCTTCTAAAAAAAGGAGAAATTGAGCAATTTTGGAAAGCATTAACGTAACGTAATTGAATCAAGCCACTCAAAGTAATAAACATCACGACTCAAACAGAATTGAATCAAGACACTCAAAGTAATAAACATCACAACTCAAACAGAATTGAATCAAGCCAACTCTTATAGAGGAATTTGAAGACGGTATGTAAGAAAATTGTTAATGCTAAATATACCATATACACAGATTAATACCCACTAAAAAAATTGAATAGATAAAATATTTGTGTTCATGTGTGAGTCTGTGCGAGCAGGGTGAGAAGATTGTGAGTGAAAAGGTTTCACTCATAATACTTCCTTAAGATAGAGAACGAGGGATGCATCCATATTCAAGTATTGTTATTTCTGTGATCATGGAGTTTCCACAACAGAAAAAATTCTTACACAAGAACAACAAATGGCAGCTAAAATAAACACAAAATAATGAAAAATACGAGGCAAATAGAAAACTGATAATATAAGACGATCAACGTTACTGCGACGATTTATTTAAGTTAAAGACACATTATGATTTGAAGATTTAAAGGATAATAGGCATTCCATACCTTTTTTCAATGACATCGTAACGTTCTTCCCTTTGGCTTCCACCTATTAGTTCCCCAACCTACCAATCGAAAATAAACAATCCTTAAACATAACGGACTTGCATCAATGCTTACGATCATTTTACTATCTTTACAAGTAACAAATGTAAAAGAGTAAGTAACTATACATAAAACAAGCTGGAAGCAATCATGATAAAAGCATATTTCATGTCTCCTAAGAACATATAATTTTCATACAAGCATGGAGAACATAAAAACTACTTTCATGGTGACATACCTTGTGTACTAAAACATCCATGGACGCCAGTCTTCTTGTCGTCACTAAGTCTCATGTAAAAGGCTTTGATTCCTTTTGGATAGTTGTATACAATAACATGTTTCTTAACTATTACCTCTGTCAAGTATCTGGAGAGTAAGAAATTTTTTCAGCTAGTATTCAGGTTAAAGAACTGAGGGAAAAACTGTAAAATTAGGGGAAAAAATGTGGAAGTACCTTTCATGCTCAGAAGCTAAATCAATTCCCCATTCCACTGCATTCTGAAACTTCTTTTCTGTAACTTTCTCAAGAAGTGCTACAACATCTGTGTAGGTAGTTCTCTCGAAGGGGGTTGACGAAACAAGTTTCAAACGGTCTATTGCAGTTTTATCAAAATTCTCAACAAAAAATTGCAAATCGTCAAGGCAGTTGTCAAGTAACCGCTGGGATAGAAACTTAACATATGCTTCTGTACAATTCATATCACCCTACAAAAAATGCACGCCTGAGTGTGAGTGAAGGCTCACAAGTTTCAGAGAAAAACTTAAAATTTGATTATAATCGTTGGGCTACCCATTGCCAATTAAGGAAATAAAGTCTTAATTACCTCTAAATCAAAAAATGCTAACTCAGGTTCCACCATCCAAAACTCTTCCATATTCCTTGATGTGTGAGAGTGTTCAGCTTGAAAAGTTGGTCCAAAATTGTACACGTTACGAAGTGCACAAGCATATGTCTCAACATGGAGCTGCCATGACAATGTTAAAAATACTTGACATGAAAAGAAGTCACTTGAATAGTCAATCTTCCCATCTTTTTGTGGCATACCAGGCTTTAGTTTAGATCTCTCCCCTAACTTTTCAAGCTTCTCTTTAGACTTTGTTAGTTCATAAACAGAAGCCGTAATTTCTGATTCACTAGCTTTGGCAGATTTTAGCTCTGCAACAGCTCCACCTTTCTCCTTGACCAGCAACTTAGCAGCTTCTATTTCATCTTTGATGGTGGAGGGTTCTCTTTCATCTCCTTCTCCAATTTTTCCGTATCACTAAATAGAGTTGTGACTTGAAATATTTTACCAGCATCCTCACAATCATTAGTCGTTATAATAGGTGTTTGAACTATAAAAGAATCCATGCTTCGGGAAGAATGTATGGGTTGCAATTGACAATGCGCTCCTGATTCGGGACAATGCGCTCCTGATTCGAGCAACTGCAGATATATGAGAATACACATATACAAATAAAAAAATAAGTATATGACACTGAGTAAGAAACCAATGAAATTGAGATTAAGAATAAACCCTTATACTCACAGTGTTAGCCCTAGGCCTGAGATGAACATAACCTCTCAAAAGTTCAAGAGTAAGTTTAGTCTTAGACAATGGATACTCAGCAGGATCCACACCCCCAATTTCCAAAAAATTTCTCCACCTTCAACTCAACATTCTGTTTAGTCCCTTCTGGTGGTTTCTTCAGAACCCCTTCAACCAAAACAGAAGTACTAGTATGAACAATATCACTTAACTTCAAAACAGATGAATCAACAATGACTTGTAGATTTGTTGGACAAGATCCATCATTTAATTAAAGAAACGCAAAAGAACCATTCTCTTGTCGTCTTCCTGTTTTAACCCAACCACCTTACATGATATGTCCTTCCTTGCAAATGCTTCTTCCAGAATCCTTTTACATAAAACTAAAAGAAATATGTTAGCTCAGTGTTTCAATCAGCTTAAAAGTATGGTTCTGGACAATATTCTTCTTCTGTTTTGAACTTAATGTCTGCCATATCTCTTAGAATCAACTAATCTATACTTGCTGAAACCATTTAGGGGAAATGAGTTTACAGATCTGAGAATAGGTGAGGGAGAAAAAGAGATCAGTAAGAGAAGTAAATCAACTGATCTATATTTGTGAAAATCGCCATCAACAACAGCTTGTAAAAGATCTAATTGATCTACTACTTCGGTAAGTTTTTGTACAGAGGGAATAAGAGAGAAGAGATTCAGTGGTGGTAGTGAAAAAGAGAAGAACCGAGAAAGCGAGAGAAAGAAAAAAAGGAAAATGAAGTGGAAAAAAATATTTAGGGTTTTGAATAGAAATTTTGGACGGTGGATAAGGATAGTCATACGGATCAGGGGATTATTTTGGAGGGTACAAATTTGATTTTGGGTTCTCATACAGATTGAGACAAGTGTGTGAGAAGCATGTGCGGTTCTCTTTGTGCTAAAACGAACTAGTGCATTGAATTTTATTATCAATCTTCGGTACAAAAAATCCAAAGAATATATATAAATTAATTTGGATATTATTATCGACGATAGAGTTCTGGTAAAGATTTCGATTTAGTGGAAAAGGTTATTAAGGATATAATATGAACAGAATCGGTAAGCTTAGGGTTCCAGTGAAGATTTCGACTTAGTGGAAAAGGTCATTAATTAAGGACAATATGAGGAACATCGGTAGATTTAGGGTTCTAGTGAATTTATGACTTAGGGAAAGAGGTTATTAAGGATAATAGGACGAACATCGATAGACTTAGGGTTCCGATGAAGATTATGACTTAGAAAAAAAGGTTGTTAAAGATAATATGACGAACATTGATAGGTTTATAATTCCGGTGAGGGGAAAAGGTCATTGAGGATAATATGAAAAACATCGGTAGGATTAGGGTACCGGTGAAGATTCTGACTTAGGGGAAGAGGTTATTAAGGATAATACGGCGAACATCGATAGGTTTAGGGTTCTGGTGAGGGGAAAAGGTCATCGAGGAATTGAGCGTCTTGTGTGACCAATTTTGCATTGTTGATTGTTACCTAGATTATACTAAGTAATTGAGTGAAGTTAAGGTAAATTGAGAAACAAATAATTGATGAATAATGTAAGAAATTAGGCGAGGTTGAGGGAAAATGGGAGAAACCAAACAAATCTTCAATTTGTTGTAAGTTAAAAATCTTTGGACGAATGTTCAATATGTAATGTAAGAATCTCGTTAATTATCGTTCATTCTCTCAAACTCCATCTTTATTATTTACCAGAACAATTCGTAATTCTTTATTATCGGCCACCTTGCCAAATTTTGGATGATATTGATGGATAACAAGCAAAAATAAGTGACGTCGAGTAATGAATATTGTCTGAATTTGAGTAAAACAGGGTGAGACAAATGAATATCGGGTGAAATTGAACAAGGTCAAGTGAGGTTGATGGATATTCGGTTAAAATGATGGATAAGTGGAGAAATTAATGAAATCGGGGAGAAATTGAGTGAGGCCAACTGGCAATATGTAAGATTGATTAATCATTATATTATACTCCCTATGACTGATTATCTATTTAATTCCATCTAATTCAATCCAGTTGTACTCAATTTTTGCTCAACATCAATATATCGCATAAACTCCGACTAATTATCCATGAATTCAATCCAATTAAAAACAACTTTACTTGATTTTATCAAAATAACTAGATCTACTTAGTTTGGATAGGTTTGATCAATTTCTTGTTCCTCTCACAGGTACGTTGTTTCACAATGGGTCACAATGTGTTTGATCAACATCAACACACAAACTACGCAAAATGTTAAGATTACTCTGTTTCTAAGTAAGAGAATCAAAGATAAAAATGGAGTACAACACCGAAGTACATATAAGGATGTTTTGGAAATTATAACATTTGCTTCTTATCCCTAAATGTATCTAATCAGAGTTTATATCAGAGAAAAAAAATTATAATATCTCATCGTTCAGGATCTATCTCTATAGGGTGGCAATAGTAATTTCGCTCAAAATTGTTCTTGTTTTATACTATTGTTTTGTTACGGGAAAAATATCATTCTACCTAAATAAATATGATGTTAAACTAGAGCAATGCTACATTTATGCCCAAAAATTATGAAAGATCCAATGGTGCTTAGGCAGCCACTCTAATACACCCATCTATAAACCCGTAGATTAATCAATAATCTCTTTGCCCACATGATTCCCTCGAGATACCAACTGACATAACACCTTTGAAAACACTCTCCGGTCTCCAACACGATTTTTCCTAAACCCTAAAACGCTAAAAGCCTTGTTTGTCGAAATCGACTAGCAGCCATCCTCTCTAGTTTTCCATTATTTTCTTCTCCAAGTCTCTCTTATAACTTATTCTCTTCCTTTTCCTCTGGTCCAAAATAGGTTAAGGATAATGTGTCATCCAAGAGGTAGAGACGGTGGTCGTGGTGGTGGATTTGGTAGTGGCGGTCGTGGATTTGGGGTGGTGGTGGTTGTGGATTTGGATGTTGTCGTGGTGGAGGTCGAGATGAAGGTGATCCTTATGAAGTCGATAAATGTAGCTTATGCTGATAGTGATGATGTACCGAAGATTTTCAATTGCTTTCAATTACCGTCAATCTTACCATTGGTCGGCCTCACTCAGTTTCTCTCGGATTCCAGATACCTATAAATTGTCGGTATCGCACAAAGTTATTTACGAAACAGTTGGCAGGGTTTCAGATACCTATAAATTATTCTTCCTGGTTTCGATTCTGGTTTAGCATAAAATCGTACTAAATAAATGCAAGGTTGCTACATTCTTTGAAAATCGAGATGTCCAAACCATGATGATGAAATAGATTCTTTTAGATTCCATTGGTTTCTACGGCTATCAATTTAAACCAAATTTCCATCAACCTCGTTTAATTTCACTTGTTATCTTTTAAGTTCACTTCAGTGGATAATGGATTAGTGTTTCTCTAACTTGATTAGTAACACTACCTAATAACTTGTATTAGCACTTTATATTTTGTGATTGATTTGATAATAATGTTAAGTCTTAGTGGCATCTATTAGGTTGAATTATATGAAGAGTGGCTTTTATTTTCATCTAATATAATTATATGTTAAGTTTTAGTGGCATCAATAACGATTTCCCGAAATATTTTCCATTTTTACTAAAGCTTTGAACCCTTGTAAAACGATGTCACATGGCTCACAAAGTCATAAAATGCACCACCTATTATTAAAAACGTGAAAACCGTTCAATAAATTTTGTTTTTAACACACGGAAAGAAACTAACCATCAGATCTTAGTGGACTAATTAAATTGGTGTCGAAGGTAATGATCGTCCAGCTCTACTATACTATAATTGAGTTAAGGTACATGTGGGAAACACACAAACGAGAAATCGGGTCCCTATATCTCCTTGATCAGTTACTCGAGGTAACAATTAATTTTTCATATATAACCCTAGAAGAGAGAGAAAATCACTAAACCTAATCTCTTTTTCCTTCTCGTCCGCCTCCCACCCCCTCCCTTTTCTCTGTAAACCCTAACTCATTATCATTCTACTACTTCTGCAACAAAAAAAACAACCCAGAAGTGATCTGATCGAAGTAGAAGAAATGATATTTTTCAACTTCTCCATATATTTGTTCTTAACTTCAACTAAGTAAATGTATGAACTTAGATTTCAGTTTCTCTGTGTCATTTATTAGGTCTTTTCAAAAAGAACAAAAAGAGGAGAAACCCTAGATTCATCAGCAAGAAGAGAAGAATTGGTAGCCTCTTAATCAAACCCTAGCTTTTACTTAATCAGAAATTTAATTCCTTTAAACCCTAACTTCTTGTTTCACATGGAAGTCGAGAGAACTGAATCACTCATTCAGGTATACTGAAAATAAAAAGTAGTTTCTATTTACAAATTTATTGTATTTCTGATGTGTTTGTATGATTTTAATGTTGGGTTTTTGGGTGTTTTATAGTTTATGATGAGAGAAGGGCTTGTACCATCTGAAGAAGAAGAATCGAAGAGGAAAGTTGGTTTTCTATTTGATAGCTGTAATGGAGGTACCGATGTGATGAAATGTGATGAAATTAGGAGGTTGTACCAGATGGGTGTGAGAAGGTATTCACTGTTTGAGATTTGAATCTGGGTGAATACAAAAGAACACCACCAAGATGGTTGAAGATTTCTTCTCCTGATATAAGTAAAATATACAAAACCCCTTTAGTTTAATGTATTATCTTTCGTTTTTTTTAATTATTAACTGATGATGATGAGTTTTTGGGTTTGATTTTACAGGTTGAGGATAACATTTGTGTTTGATTCTACTACTTCTGCAACCAAACCCTAACTAAATTGTATTTCTTTGTTAGGGTTTCCATTTATGCAACTTTGGCAGGTAAATTTTGGATTTGAAAGCATATATATTTTCCCCATTTCTCTCGTTGTTTTCTCTTCATTTAGTATGCTGTTATGGTTTTAAATAGTTAATGATCTTTTTTGTAGGAGTTACCTGAAGACCAACTATCAACTTAAGTTGGATTTCTCAGACATCTTCTGGTATAACATCTCCACCACTTTTATTTGAATTGATTTTGATTTGTTGTAGAAGTTATCACAACTTAGTTACTTTTGACGTTGGAAATCTTCCAAACTTGGTTAGTTTAATAGAATGGACAATCATATACTATGTAATATAACAATATTGGTACTTCTTGAAAATCAGTTTCCTTTTTATAATAAACATGTTTTTTTTAGGATCCTTGTTTTGACCTGTGTTCATCGATCCTTGTTTTGACCTGAGTTGAGATTGTAATGTCTCTATTTATTTCATTTGATTTTTACTTTAGATTGTTGGAGATAATGATTTTGATTTTTTGATGACAAAGGAAAATCTACTCATACTTCGATGTGATGTTCTACCCAGAGATCTAGCTGGGGTTTTTACGCTGAGGTTAGTATATATCTCTATGTCTCTGTATGGGATTGTGAGTTGAAAATGCTATTTTTTTCAGCGTATCAAGTGTTTGATGCAAGGCTTAAGTGAAAACTATAATATGGATGGTGTTACCATGTTATCATATACATGCATGATCCTGTTTGATTATAATTTATTAGATCAAATATTCTTTCTCCAGATATATGGGTGATGTGTGGTATCATATCATGGCTGAATTGCTTTCATAACTCTCTAACCGTGTGCTCTTTCGATTCTATAATTTGAGTTTTTTGGTTCCTGTAAGTCATGTAATCACTTTTTTTCTCACGTTATTTGTTATGGGTGCTAAATATACAGTCTGTTGTTCCATTGTTCTTGTAGTGCTTGTAAAACTGATAGTGCTTGACATTGTTCTTGTAGACTCCACTTGAGCATTTGGACCTGTTTTAAGAGAGGATATTCAGAAGGTATCTTTTTTTGTACTGTTCGACATTGCTCTTAAGTTCTATCATCACTGATACGGACGACGTATGGCTAACCTTCTATGGTTTCTGTAGATATGGGATGGTGCTCCCAAGCCTGAGGCTCACAAGGATACTCATCTCAGTGAGTTTTTTTAAGTGTGTTTTATGTTAAGCCTTAAAATCTTACACTTCCAGAAACATATTGCTCTAATATGTCTGAATTTACGGAGAAAATATCTTTTGTGTAAGTTGGCTGATAATCACTCTCTTTGTCTAAAACCTTTATTTTTGTTTCAGAATTGATACTATGAAAGTGGTGTTCTTATCTGTCTTATAACCATCAGCATCACCCAAGTCTTTCAAGTCATCTTCTTTGTTTATACAGGTTGAGCAGTTAAGAAAGAGATTTATCCACTCTATTGCTCCAGGAAGGCTTGCTGGTGATAGACATCGTGTTGTCCCTGCTTCAGGATTTTACTTTCAGTGCACAACAGATATGGAAAGTTATTCGAGACAATAAGGACCTTGACCTTCCTTCTCATAAGGTCTTAAACTGTTCTGTAGGGGGTCATTTTTTTTTTTAATATTTGGTTTCAGATTCTGTATCATTTTTTTTTTCCCGTTTAGGTAATGGTTGCAACTGTCCGATGTGAAGATCACTGGCAGCAAACAGTGGGGGCACGTATAGTATTTGCAATATTTTTTAAAGATCCGAATGAATCAGAAAGGAATCTAAACACAGGGATGATGGCAGTATGAATCTCTTATTGTTTTGAGCTTGCCTACATGGGATTCAAAGAACTTTAATGGGTGCTTCAAAGTTGAAGTAGTGTTCTTCATCTTTTGCTTTAAGATTGTGGAGATTGTAAATATTTTTTAAAGAAATGATTAGATTGTATTTTTTTTTTTCTATAATGAGTGTAATTTTTTTAAGAAATGAAATAAATTGAATTATATGATATAATAAAATTTAATTTAATTTTTAATTTAGTTCATAATTTGTTCGGTATTAATTTTAATTTTAATTATAATTTGGGATTATTTAAATAAGAATAGTGAAGTAATTCGTTTAGCGAGCACAAAAATTTGGTAGCTTAAAAACTTAAGCAACTAACTTCAGGTCAGCTAAACAAAAATTTTGCAGCTTAAAAGCTTAAGCAACCAATTTGAGGCAAGCTTAAAAACTTAAGCAACTAACTTCATGCCAATCAAACTCAGAAATCGCTTTTAGCGAGCAAAAGTATTTGGTCGCTTAAAAACTTAAGCAACCAACTTCAGTCCAATTAAAATCAGAAATCGCTTTTAGCAAGTAAAATTATTTGGTCGCTTTAAACCTTAACAAAGCAATTTCAGGCCAAGTTGTTGTATCTATCAACTAGTTATTTTACTTGCTCTAGGATGGTTGGTCTAGATCTGAAGCGATTGGTATTTTACTTGCTCTATTGGTTGGTCTAGCTATTAACCGATAAGAATTTTTACTTGCTCCCTAGTGGTTGGTCTAGCTCTGAAGCAATGAGAAGAGTAATCGCTTTAGGAAAGTTGGTTGATTATTAGAGCGACTGTCTAGCTGCTCTAGACCTTTACAAAGCGGGCCTTTTGCAACAAACGGAGCGAGTACCACTTTTAGTCGCTATAAGGGTTATAGCGACTCAAAAGGAATTTTTAGCGATTTAAACTGATCTGTCGCTTAAACCGGTTTTTCTTGTAGTGTAAGCATGAACTGTGAAAAGCGTTGTGTGCACAGAACGGATGAATTGCCATTAGCAACGAGATGATCGATGTCCGGTTTAAGATATTCGTAAGTAGTAACTGGCATGAGTTTCTTGAATATGTCAGGATCTGTACATCCATTTAAACCATGTCTTTGAAAGTACTCGACTTGTGAATTGCAAGATAAGATTTCTGTGAGGACTTGATTTTGGATTTTACCCGCTTTTGTTGTAGATTCTTCTATAAATTGAAGTACTTGCTTGGTCTTCTTATCAATGTAATGTTCATCAGTAGTATTACTATTGTTGATACCAGAATCATCTACTGTTGCAGATATTTCATTTCCTTTGTTTCTGGTGATGACAACACTTAGAGAAAGAGATTAGATGAAATTTGAGAAGGTGCGATCAAAGAATTTGAATCTACTTGTATGTTGTATGCTCTGATCAGATCTGAGAGCTGTATAGTCAACCACAAGTAAACAACTCTAATTTCCTGGCACCGACGAAGGCAAAGATAATTGTTAATTTGTTATGTCATATGTGGGTTTATTCCCTAGATCCTGGGAAGCATCCGTATCAGCTATTTTGGCTTGCATTTTCCCAGAATTTGCTTGGATAAGGATAGTTTTGTGCACCACGTCTTAATCTAAATGTACAAATATGTAGCCTAAAAGATGGCTAATTTGACTAATTCAATCATAGACAACTATCTTGATATAAAAAGTACTGCTGTTCACTTGAAGCTCTATTCCTACCCCAACTGGCACGACAGTTAACGTGGGCAAAAGACTAAAAGTTTTTGTTGGCATGAATAATCCGCCAAATCCTGTCAACAAAATATTATAGGGGAGATTTTAATAAAATGTCTTTCTTTGAGAACCTCATGTGAGTGTCCATTTTTAATTTTATTTTTTTAATTCTAAATACAATTTATTAATTAAATAATGTAATTTACAACTTGATAATCATTTCTCAACCAACTCATAATATCTGGTCATTAAATTCAAAATTATTTTTCGTTACTCTATCTTTCTTTGCTCATGAATGTGCAACACTTTAGTAAATTTGTGCACATGTTTACAAAACCAAAATTTATTTTTAGAAATATAATTTCAAATATCTAAGATAGTTCTTTGCAAAGACTAATGAACATTGGTGTTTGTGGATAAAACAAATTTAGGGGTAAAAAAAGAAAAAAATGATGGAGTAGGCTGGTGCTAGTCAGAGCAATTCGTTTGAACGCTAGATATTTGTACCGTATAAGTACTTTAAGATTTAAGAGATTAATTTGTACAAAATTGGTCTAAACCAAGGAATGATCGTTCCAATTTTATTTCGGTCACAAAGGAAGGAGAAGGGTTGATCTGTAGGGAGGGAAGCAGAGAAGGTATTGAGATCAATGGAGTTGAATGCCAGTGATGGGATGTGTTGAACTACTATAAAGATGAACATCAGATTATCTTGCGTAAGTATGAATTTTCTGATATGTTTCTCAGATGATTTTCATGTCTGGTTATTCTGTTTATCAATAGGTTGAATAACCTATTTATAGCAGTGGAAGTTAACACATTGATCTCGTAAGTGGTGACAGTTACAGAGAAATGGAAGAATAGAGAAGTGGAAATCATGATGAAAACCAGCTCCGCCTTGCTAGGGGAATTTGGTGGTTATACGACCACTATTCCATTCATTCCTTCAACTGCCGACACGACTTAATTATTTACTTTCTCATCGTGGGTGTATTGCTACACTGCACGTGCTGTAGACCGCCATACCAAAACCCTAGTGAATATCCACCCATGTGACATAATTGATGTGTCGAGTATGGTTAAGTCTATTTTATAGACGTGTATTATCTGGTCAATTGTTGACTTAGCTACACTGTTAGTATTAGCATATTGATGAGTCTACCATGTTTTTCAGTGGTGAGTCTGGCATGCTGACTCATTGGTAGATGAAGCATAAAATGTATGCTGAAAGAAGTAATAGTGCTTAATATACCAAGACGTAGAGTCTGATTGGTTTTGATATTAGTAGTTATGGCATATCATTGAGGGACCTAATGGTGTTAAGAACAATTCAATTATTAGTAGCAGTACCTATTAAATTATGTTCCTTCATTAATTAAATAACGAAACCCTAATGTGGCAGATGGACCAATCAAGGAATGGCAGATTATGGACCAATCGAGTGATAGAAGGACTAACTAATTTGATAGAGAAGGACCGACCAAATTATTGGTAGAGGGACCGACCAATTCGTGGTAAAGAGACTGGTCAAATTGGTGGTAGCATGGGATGGTGGTAGCGGGACCTAATGGTGTTAAGACCAATTAAAATATTAGGTAGTAAAACATATTATGGTAGAAGAGGGAAGCGATGAAGGAGGGACTGACCAAGGCGGTAAGGGACCGAACAACAAAGGTGGGTCGAATATGGATGATGGATCACGGGTTGGTGGTCGCGGGACCATTCCTCGTTGCTTCGTATATCATATGGTCTCTCTGGCGTATTTTCTTTATTAAGACTTAGAAGAGAGAATTTTGATGTAGAGACCAAATAGGATTTTGATATTAACACCAAGATTTAGTAAATATTAAAATAATAATATTTTAATACATTAAATGGGATAAAACCGGCCAGATGGTAGCGGGACCATCCTAAGTTGCTTTATATATCATATGGTATCTGTAGCTTTGTTTAGATAAACAGAATCTTAAAGAATCTTGGTGGAAGGAGGAAATCCTATATAAAGGAGTTTAATAATAATAATAATAATAATAATAATAATAATAATAATAATAATAAATGGGATAAAACCGGTTAGGCTTCCCTCCACTAATGTGTAATCGGTATCTAATAAAATTTTCGTTCCATAATAATAATAATAATAATAATAATAATAAATATTCTTTAGAGGCGTTGTCTTATAATAATAATAATAATAAAAAAATAAATAATAACAATCGATCCTACACTAGGCTACCCTTCTCTGAACCGCGTGACCACCTACCACTAGTGTTATATCCGACCGGAGGGATTTACTATAGGCTCCCGGCCCTATGAATGTCAGATGCAAAGCCTCGCACCTCACTAAAATCATATTTGCATACTCTCCCAAACAAGAAAGATCAGAACCCATTGAAGACGAGAGTGAGGTACAACAAGGCCATTTCTGTCCTATTTGGTCAATCAAAAAGAGGTTGCTTGTTAATAGCCCACTCGATTTTTAGCATGTCAACTATTAGCAATCTTAAAGATCCACAAAGTGAACTTTTATTACTTCGTAATTGCACAGGGGTGTCTCGACTTTACTTCAAAATGCGTACTACTAGACCAAGTGTTCTCCATCAAGCTACAACAGTTTTCGATCTCCACTTATTTCAGTACTTGCGATAACTTATTACAGGTGATGGTGCTGGCTTTGGGCCAATTCAGATGCGTTTGCTACTTTGCCCATCAAAGAGGGTGGTTTAGGTGTTTATCCTATGGAAGATACCATTCATTACTGCTTTTTAGCATCCCACATCCAGACTGGTTCTTTACAAGCTACCATCTTAAGCAACGCCTCAGTCCAAGATACCAACCATAATTTCAAAAAGGCACTTCAAAATTACACGTAGGTACTTGGTATATCTTCTTCGTCTTTCAACATCGGCGATACTGCCCCCCACCCAATGAGTTCTTTGGCAGCTAGATACTTTCATTCTCAAGATTACTTGTTATCTAAACCTATTAATGGACTTAACCAAAGTGTTGGTCCTAAACAGTTCAGCTCAATACTTCGTTATCGGTTGGGTATACCACTATTTGACGTAGAGAGCCTATGCCAAAACTGCAACAGAGAAATGGACGTCTATGGGGATCATGATCTACATTGCGCAAGTGACGTCGTTCTCAAGTTCCGTTATGACTTGGTCATATATGTTCTAGCTGATATATGTTTCCGTGCAGGTGTAATCGCCAGAAAAGAAGTAACCCTTGGTTTTCTAACCGACATAGATAGTGCTCTGAGACCTGCAGATATCCTTGTATACAATTGAGAGAATGGACAAGATGTTTTCTTTGACGTCACTGGCATCTCGCCCTTCACATGTGGTGGTATTCGTATATTCACGCCAGGCAAAGCCATTTTTAACGCTGTTACACGTAAATTCAACAAATATTTGGACAAATGTATATCTCATGGATATGGTTCAGGTTTTTAGCTTTCTCAACCTTGGGGGAACTTAGCGAAGACATGTTAGCGTTTCTAAAGAGATTACAAAACTTCCTTTCCATTCAAGACGCCAATGTTCCAATGAGTAGTTTTTTTTCTTCATAGATTAGGTATTGTCATTCAAAAAGGTGTTGGTGCCCATCTTGTGGCTAGGTTACCCACCAATTTCTTGTAAAATTGCATTTGCCTTCTATGCAAATCTCTCTTTATAATAACAATAATAATAATTAGGTATGACAGTGGGGAATTAGGTCGGGATTTCTCCTTCTTTCTAAGGTATGCCGAATTCTTCTCGTCTTCTTCTTTTTCTGAAAAGAAAACTGGATTTAGGTTTGCACATGTACATACAGACACAGTAAAAGATTTACTATCTAGGGTTCCAGCTGAAATAGTCTTAGTTTGTATTCTTGTTTGTAAAAATTGGTTATCTGTTGCTTTGCTGAGAAACATTTACAATCTTAGATACTTCTTCATCCTTTTAACAACCATAGGTTATTATTCTTGCACCATGCCAATAATTATATCTTCATTAGCGTCTCAAGACTCAGCAGACTTTGATGAAGAGGTTCTGCATAATGATTCCCTGTTCAAATCACCCTTCAAGAACTTTGATGGGTGCAATAATGAAGTTGGGGGTATGGGTCTGAGTAGAACTGGTTTTTATAGACATCTCCATGATAGACATCTCCGAACTAAAGGGTCCAAAAACACCTGCAGAGACAGGATCAACACTGATTTAACAATGTACAACGCTTGGGAATATGTCCTCTCTAACCTGCAAATATGGCTCTGCACACAATATATGCATATCTACTCATGGAGAAGACCTTGTCGCATGCATGATGGAAACATCATATCCAGGCCCTACAATGGTTTATCTGCAGATTTCTTGATACATGGCATTCATAAACACCAAATATGTATCTCTGAGTCAAATAATACAGAGGAATCTAAAACAACTGATGTTTTATCCTTGGACATGCTTAATATGGTCTTTCAGAAGAATTGCACCACTGTTGCCAGTATCCCTCCCCAAAGTTGGCTCAATTTTTCAAAAACTCTTAAGGCTAATTTAAATAAGGTAATTGCTAACCATATGGATTTATCTGTATGGTTACATCTCCTTTTGTTTCCAGTTTGCACATTAAGCTTATATACTCCTAAGTGCACTATAGAAGAGAGATCTAGGACAAGAAAAAGATTACAAACTGTCAGCATTAATCAGGCTCTGCTACAGTGGAATAAAAATAATGGCTGTCTTAGCATGGTGCACACCCTCTTGAAACTATCAAAGCAAATTCAAAGGAGCAAGAAAAACAAAAAGAAGAATGGTGGTTCTAATCTTACTTCTTGCAAAAAGAAGCTGAGCTATGGTCAATATACAACAACCATTAAGGTTCTGGCCTCCAATGGAATTGCTCCCAATTCCCCAGCTACCCTCCTTAATCTAAGGCAAAAACATCCCATTGCTCCACCACCATCCATTCCTGCAGAACTTATCCATGCTGATGCACTTAGTGTGGAAAAAACTGCAGTTTTGGGTGCAATTAAAGGTTTCCCTAAAGGGACTTGTTGTGGTAGGGATGGACTTAGAGCTCAAAATCGTTTAGATGCTCTAAGTGGTACAGCTTCATCAGTTGCAGATGAGATTTTAACCGATATAATAGGTGTGGTTAACTTATGGTTAGCTGGTAGTTTCCCATATGTGTTAGGAGAATATATTTCCAGTGCTCCCTTGACACCCTTGCTCAAACCTGGAGAGGGACTTGGACCTATTGTTGTAGGTACTATTTGGAGGAGGTTATGCTCTAAACTTGCTACTTCTGCAGTTAACAAAGAAATGTCTTCTTATTTAGGGGATTTTCAATTTGGTGTGGGTGTTCAATGTGGTGGTGAAGGCCTCTTACATTCTGCAAATAGGCTCCTGGAGATGCAAGGTAACTCATAAAACATGAGTATGCTTCTAATTGATTTCAGCAATAAATTCGACATGGTTGACAGATCTGCGATAATCAAAGAAGTTAGATGCAAGTGTCCAAGCATTTCCAGGTGGGTGGAGTTCTGCTATGCCAAACCAGCAAAGCTCAACTACAATGACAATATTCTTCTATATGCACAAGGAGTTCAACAAGGTGACCCCATTGGTCCCTTAGTTTTTTCCTTGACCCTGCATCCACTCATAAAAAAAATTGCTTCAAAATGCACTCTTGATCTGGATGCTTGGTACCTTGATGATGGTACTGTTGCAGGAGACACAATAGAGGTAGTTAAATCCCTGAACATCATATAATCTGAAGGAAGCAGCAGGGGCTTGTTCCTCAACATCAACAAAAATGAACTCTTTTGGCCCAATACTGACCCCAGAAGCCTTGTTTGAGGAGCTTTTCCTGCTAGCATCAGCAGACCTGCATTGGGTGTGAAGCTATTTGGGGGGCCTTTTAATCTTGACTTAAAATTCTGCAATGACTTAGTGCAAGGAAAAGTAGAGAAGACTATCCAGTTAATGGATACTTTGAAGACTCTACAGGATCCACAAAGTGAGTTATTACTCTTGCGAAACTGTGCTGGCGTTTCCAGATTATACTTTACAATGAAGACAACCAGCCCTTTGGCCCTCAAGCAATCTGCTTCACACTATGATCAACATCTCTTTCAGTTCCTCAGACATCTTGTCACCGGAGATGGTGCTGGGTTTGGCCCATACCAGCAGCGCATAACGACTTTGCCTATGAAAGATGGAGGCTTTACACAATGGGGGATACCAGTCATTACAGTTACCTTGCATCATGTATACAGACTAAACAAGTGCAGAACACTATTCTCAAAGCTCATATGGATGCAGAATTACATCACAGCTTTCAGCATTCTTTGTCCAATTTCATTCAGGTTTGTGACTTATCTTCTTCTTCATTCAACATCCAAGATACTGCCCCACGTCCAATGCACTCATTGGCAGTACTTTACTTTGATGCGGTTAAGAAGAACATCCCCTGCAGATTTAACTTGACTGAACGTGACAACATCTTATGGCAATGCAACAAATATAATCATGCTCAAGATTTCCTTAAAGCTCTCCCTATTGCTGGGCTAAATCAGTCAGTTGGGCCTCGTCAATTCCGAGCTGTTCTGAGCTATAGATTAGGAATAACTTTGTTTGAAGAAGATAACTTATGCACCATTAGTGGGAGAGGTACGGATGTTTTTCGAGACCATGCTTTATATTGTGATAGTGATGTAGGCCTCAAATTCAGACATTGACTTGGTCAGAGATGTGTTAGCAGATATTTGCTATAAAGCAGGCGTACCCACTCGTAAAGAAGTCAAACTGGGATTTCTATCAGACAATGCAAATTCCTTAAGGCCAACTGAAATTCTTGTGTATAATTGGGAGAACGACCGTGACGTGTGCTTTGATGTTACAGAGGTATCTCCTTTTACTGGTGGCGGGAGAGTTGCCTTTATGCCTGGTCAAGCCATTTTGAATGCCATTACTCGTAAAAGAAATAAATACTTAGATAAATGCGGCGATCATGGATATGACTTTTGCGTGCTTGCTTTTACTACCCTAGGCAAACTTGGAGAGGACATGATAGCTTTATTGAAGAGGTTACAGAATTACATAGCTAGCCATGACTACAACTATAAAATAGGCAATTCTTTTTTTTTTTTAGATTAGGCATTTCCATTCAAAAAGGTGTAGGTGCCCAGCTTGTTGCTAGGCTTCCTACCAATTCTTTGTAAAATGTTTTTCCTCTTTAATATAATCCTTTTTATAATAATAATAATAATAATAATAATAATAATAATAATAATAATAATAATAATGATAATAATAATAATAATAATAATAATAATAATAATAATGGGGGAAGCTTCAGGAGAGAGAAGCTCTGCGGTTGAAGTAAAGAGGGAAGAACATGGGGGAGAAGTTTCATCAAATTGGGCGAATCGAGCTCTCCTTTCCCTTCTCAGGTATGATAAACTACGTCTCGTATTCTTCTTCTTCTTCTTCAACTAAGGAATTAGCATTAGGGGTACATCTTGTATATACAGACACATTGGTAGATTTTCTTTCCACGTTTTTTGTTGGTTCAGCCGATATTTGTACAAATTGTTCTCCAGCGGCTTCTCTGAGATACTTTTGTGGTTCCATCCTTTTCAATTTCACCCCTTTACCATTCTTAGTTCCTTCTCATTATAACATGCCAAGAACTAGGTCTTCAGTTGCCTCTCAGGGTTCATCAGAATAGGATGAAGAGGTCCCTTCTAATGTGTCCTTGTTCCAATGTCCCTTCAAGAGCTTTGATGGGTGTAATAATAGAGTGAGAGGAAGGGGTCTGAGCAGAACAGGTTTTTACAGACACCTCCATGACATACACCTTCCAACTGAGGGGGCCAAATATACATGCAGAGAAAGGATCAACACTGATTTAGCTTTTTACAATGCTTGGGAGTTTGTCCTATCCAACCTACAGATGTGGCTCTACACTCAATGTATGCACATCTACTCTTGGAGAAGGCCTTGCAGGTTACATGAAGGAAATTTCATCTCAAAGCCTTACAATGGCTTAACTGCAGACTTCTTAATACATGGCCTAGACAAACCCCAAGCACCTGCCACTGAACCAAATGACACAGGGGAACCTGATGCACCAACTTTTTTATCCTTGGACATGCTTAACCTGGTATTCCAGAAGAATTACACTATTGTTGCCAGCATCCCTCCCCAGAGTAGGCTCAACTTCCCAAGAACTTTAAAAACTACTCTTGACAAGCTAACCTTGGGATCTTTCTGTGTGGATGCATTTTATTACCAGTTTATACCTTAAGCCTGTATACTCCTAAGTGCACAATGGAGGAGAGATCTGGGACAAGGAAAAGGTTGCAATCTGCCAGTATTAACCATGCTCTGCTTTTATGGAATGATATTGGCTTCCCCAGCATGGTGCACTCTCTCTTAGATCAGTCAAAGCAAAATCAAAGGGGCAAGACAAACAACAGGAAGTCTGGTAGCAAAAAGAAGCTGATTTATGGCCAATACACAGCAGCCATTAAGGTTCTGTCCTCTAAGGGAATTGCTCCCAACACTTAGGCTACATTTCTGTACCTGAGTCAAAAACACCCCAGTGCTCCTCCACCTTCCATACCTGCAGATCCTATTCAAGCTGATGCTCTTTGTGTGAACAAAAGTCCAGTCATGGGTGCTATCAAAGGCTTCCCTAAAGGGACATCCTGTGGAAGAGATGGTATCAGGGATCAACACCTCCTTGATGCCTTATATGGTCCAGCATCAGTAGTTGAAGAGGAGCTTCTGACCTCTATTACAGGGTTGTTAACTTATGGCTTGCAGGGAAGTTCCCACCTGTTCTTGGGGAGTATATTTCCAGAGCTCCCTTGACTCCCCTGCTCAAACCTGGAGGTGGGCTGAGGCCCATAGCTGTTGGCACAATCTGGAGGAGGCTCTGCTCTAAATTGGCTGCTTCTTCAGCCAGCAAAGAAATATCCTCTTATCTTGGAGACTTCCAGTTTGGTATGGGTGTTCAATGTGGGGGTGAAACCATCCTCCACTCTACCAACAGGCTTCTGAAGCTACAAGGTAACTCACCAAACATGAGCATGCTTCTTATTTATTTCAGCAATGCTTTTAATATGGTTGACAGATCTGCCATGATCAAAGAAGTTAGATGCAAGTGCCCATGCATCTCCGGGTGGATGGAGTTCTGCTATGCCAAACCAACAAAACTCTACTACAATGACAACACCCTCTTGTCTGCACAAGGAGTTCAACAGGGTGACCCCCTTGGACCCTTACTCTTTGCCCTGACATTACATCCTCTCATCATCAAAATTGCTTCAGAATGTACCTTTGATCTGCATACTTGGTACCTTGACGATGGTACCATTACAGGAGATACTCTTGAGGTTGTCAAATATATGAACATCATACATATGGAGGGAAGGGGGATGGGGATGTTTCTTAACATCAACAAAACTAAGCTCTTTTGGCCTACTACAGATCCCAGAAGTTTGGTGGAAGGGTTTTTTCCTATTGGCATCATGATAGAAACATTTTAGTGTCTAATTTGCACCTTAATTTCTAGTGAGTTAGTATTCGATTTTGCGTTTATTACGTGTTTGTATGCTTTTGTAGGTACATTAGAAGAATAAAGATTTGTGGAAAAATCGGCTCAAAAAGTGTTAAAGGCACCCGGGAAAAGTGTTAAAGGCACCCCATTCTCATTTCAAAAACAAACTTGGCAGGAACGTGAAGAGGAAGTGTTGTGTACTCTATTCACGTAAGTTGTGGGTTGTTTTGAGTTCCAATTTGTTCCAAAAGCTACAAGAGTCCAAGACCAACTCAAACACATCAAGTTAGAGTGATTTACGCCCGGAGAATATTGCACAATCATGAATTTGGACGGAAAATTGGATTCCGGCTTGGAATCGGATTTGTGAAGATTTGGATAGATTTTAACGTGTTTGAATGGGTTTGGAAGACTCCCTAGGGTTTGTACAACCTATATATACCAAGAGAATTGATTAAAAAGTATCACGGAAGCCTAGAGATCAAAGAAAAGACTCGCCGGAATACTGCTAGCGATCCGGCACGGCCGGCAAGGTGTTCTTCATCAGCTGGAGCCGGAGAAGAAGAGCACGCAACACTTATAAGTGTTTCTATTCTGTTGCGTAGATTCTTTACCTTTCTGTTGCCTTATTCCTTTGTGTAACGGCTGAACCTTCACCTGTAACGCTTATAAGCGTATCTAATCAGCTGTTTTACACCTATTTCACCATTGTAAGCACTTTTTGAGCAATGAAAGAGTATTTTGAGCAAGTTTTCTTCACCATGAGCTAAGTACATTTACTGGGATGATGGAGGAGGTTTTTCCCTCAATATTATGTGGTACGTCTAATTTAATTTAATTTCTTTATAATTCTTTACTTATTAAATTGCATAGATTTGAAATAGAAAAAAACGGTTTTCATTCAGTAGTGGTGTTTTTGTTTGATGGGTCATGCTGGGTTGACAACCTATGATGTCCCATGCTTATGATTTACCTCTTCTTGTTTACATAAAATCATATTTTAGCAATATTTGAGCTTAACCTATTTAAAAAAAATTACATGATTAATCACATAATTTGTTGGAAATAACTGAGTCCTGATTCCTGGTTATCTCCATATTTTCTAAAAATCATCTCTAGTTTATTTTCCTGATTTTTATTATTTTATATTAAATCCATTATTTTCTAAAATCATTACCTTCACAAGTTCGAGAATCGAACACTTTATTTACCACTTTTAAAACTACATCAATTTTTGGCGCCGTCGACACGGACTTGTTTTTAGGTTTAAGGTTTTAGATTTATTTTTAGGTTTTTATTTTTAGTTTTATTATTTTACTTTGTTCTATTTTACGTTTCTTTTGGTATTTCTCTTTTTGCTACAGGTTGAATTTTGGATCGAAAGGGAGTAAGCCAAAGTTTTGGAATTAAAGCTAAAGACTTGGAGTTAAAGGGAAAAGCTTAAAGAACGAAAAAGAAGATCGAAGATTTTATTTTTCTTAATTAGATTTTTAGTTTATTTTAATTAGTTTTAATTCGTTTAGAAAATTGTATTAGGGTTTTTATTATTTCTATAATTTTTCTTTTATTTTCGGACACTTTTTGGACTTTCTTTTTGACATTTTTGGACATTTTATTGTTTTTAAACCCTACGGAAGGCTAGTTTTAAAATCAAACTATGTGCAGGGAAGGACGACAATTACGATATTGTCTCGGCCCCTCGGGTTCGCATACTATTAAAAAGGATATTAGTGGCCCGAGTCGACTTCAACGGTTCATCGCCCGTCTGGTACGGGAGGTAAAACTTCGACCAACCCACGAATATCCTGTCAGTGGGTTTTCTGAACGCCTTTGTATGCATATATGCTGAGGACTGAATACGGACTTTAATTTTTGCATAGTAAAGGGCAAGGCCTGGCCATATAAGATAAGGTTTCGGATTTTATCACCGTCTCCTTCTTGCCCGCCTTAGGAAAACGAAACCTACGCGAACCTAAGCCTAAAATTTTGACTAGAAAGAGACCTATAGGGTATCGAGCTTATTGGAAAATCGTTCAAAAGGACTGTACTGGTTACTTTATTAGCCTAACTCGAAGTTCAGGAAGATTATTTTAAGTTGATTAGAGCCGCCTTGTAACCCAGGGAAAAGTGCCAAAGAGACAGGGTTATCAAAGCTCCTTAGAGCTTATCCTGTTTCTCTTCGACTGAATCTAATTCGGATCGTTCTAAGAGGTTTGCTAAAATTGTAACCAGTTGCCTTTTGAAAGAATATAAGATGGTCTAGAAACAATCTAAGTGGAACCATCATGCTTGTTGTTTGCTAGATTTAGGTTTGATTTGGTTGAGTCAGGGCACGATTGTGTTTGATTAATTGCTTGTTAGGATTTAATTTTTACATGCCAAGAACGCCCTTAAGGCGAACTTGGGATAGAGACCCTCAAGGTAGGTTAATTAGTGGAAGACTGGTAGTTCACCTTAACCTTGAGAAGCCAACTGAGAGTGAACTAGTCACTCCCGAGACCGTGTCAGCAATGACATCTCTGAAGGATTTGTTGAATCCGACCCGGACCTCACGTCCATCTTGCATCAAGTTAGCCGCTACTGAAGCGAGCTACGAACTGAAATTCGGAATCATCCAGATGCTTCCATTATTCTTAGGAAAAGAAAACGAAAATCCCTATTTTCATGTTAGGGAATTCGAGGAAATATGTAGCACAATCAGGATTAGAGACTTGAATGACGAGTCTATTAAACTTAGATTATTTCCTTTTTCACTAAGAGATAAAGCCAAGTCGTGGTAGTATAGCTTGGCTCCTCAGTCAATTCAAGCCTATTCCCAACTTACTTCAGCTTTTATTCAGAAATTCTTCCCTAGGAACAAAATTTCGTCCGTTAGGCAGAAAATATGCACGTTTTCCCAGCTAGAGGGAGAGTCTCTGTATGTGTATGTACAAAGGTTCAATGACTTATTGTCCCAATGCCCAGACCACGGAATAGAGGAGTTAAGGCTAGTTCAGATCCTCTATGAGGGTTTGGACTACGCATCTATAACCTTGGTCGATTCTTTGTCAACCGGAGGGTTCGACAGTAAGACTCCTGCTGAGGCGATGAAACTTCTAAGTGACATCGCCGAAAAGACCTAGCCGTGGGAGAGCATTAAGGAACCAAAAAGAATAATTCTTCTAGGAAGAGGAAATGTTAATAGGGTAGAAGGATCTTTTGATCCAAAGGCCCAAATAGAAGTGTTATCTAGAAGGCTAGAACTGGTCGAAATGAATCAAGATAGTAGTTCAGAGCCCAACCAATTTGAAGAGCATGCTTTTTCTCTTTATAATAACACTAGATTTGATAACCATAGAAAGTTCGACCCGTATTCGGAATCTTATAACCCTGGCTGGAGAAACCACCCGAACCTTTCTTGGTCGAAAGGCCAGGCTCAAGGTCAGTTTAGTAATGCTAAAGGTCCTCAAGGCTTCAGTTATAAGAACTCGGCTGGTCTAACTCAACCCAGCAATGACGATAAGTATGAGCAGAGATTCCAGAGCATAAAAAGAGCTATTTCTAGTTTACAAACCTCTGTTAGTGACATTGCTGCGGCTCTGAGAGAGCGAGAACCTGGTAGGTTCCCTAGTCAACCCGAACCCAATCCTAGAGGAGTCAATGAAATGTCGACTGGGGAGAAATCATCCAGTCACGTGAATGCAATTACGACCCTCAGGAATGGTAAGGTAGTGGATAACAAGGTAACTAGGCCCGTTAGTGAACAAACTGTAGTTCATCCTGAACCAATAGTTGAAGAGACTGATAAAGTCTCTGACGAGCCTGAGGCAACCCCTCAGAGAAATGATTTCATGCCTAGATCCCTATACCGAAGGTTGTTAGCACCTACTAGGAAGGAATCCAATTTTAATGAAATAATGGAAGTTTTTAAGAAAGTCACGATCAACCTTCCATTATTAGATGCAATTAGGCAGATTCCTGCTTATTCCAAGTTTCTTAAGGACATGTGTACGCGAAAGCGAAAACTTAGCGTACATAAGAAAGCTTTTCTAGCTAGTCATGTAAGTTCAATTATACAGAGTAGTACGGCCCTTAAGTACAAAGACCCAGGTTCCCCAACCATAGCTTGCACAATAGGAAACTACCGGGTAGAAAGAGCCTTACTCGATTTAGGAGCCAGTGTGAACTTACTGCCGTACCATGTGTACCTCCAGCTAGGACTAGGCGATTTGAAACCGACTCAGATGACTTTGCAGTTAGCTGATAGGTCTGTGAAAATTCCTCGTGGTGTCATAGAGGATGTTTTGATTGAAGTGGATAAATTTATTTATCCAGTGGACTTTGTTGTGCTTGATACCAGACCTGTGCCTGATCCAGAGAATCATATACCGGTTATACTAGGTCGCCCGTTCTTAGCAACATCTAATACGATCATTAACTGTCGTAACGGTGTTATGAACTTGTCTTTTGGTAACATGACTATTGAGATGAATATCTTCAACATTAATAATCAACTACCTGAGCTTGATGACCCCACCTTAGAAACCATCAACATGGTAGAGACCCCAGTTCAGGAGTCATTACCAAACACTTTGATAGAAGACCCGTTAGCAAAATGTCTAGCCCACTTTGGATTAGAGTTTGATGAGTTAGGCCCATCAGAGACCTTACCTGTGATTGTAACTTCAGATTTGGATAGTGACCAAGAGAATAGGCTAGTAACCATGCTTCAGGACAATCAGAAAGCCTTAGGAGGAACCATAGCAGATATTAAGGGAATTAGCCCAACAGTTTGTATGCACCAGATACATTCAGCAGAAGAATCCAAACCGTCTAGGGAGATGCAGCGTAGGCTCGACCCATTAGACGATCCATTAGAGAAATGCCTAGCCAACTATAGAATTGATGGCGATAATGATAGTATTATTAATGAAGTGAGCACTTTGTTATGTTCTGCACCACCAGATTGTAATTTAGAAGAAGCAATTGACTATTTTCGAGAATCTGACGATCCATAAATGAGGGAAATTGTTATTAGTCTATCTAGAGACACTGAAAACTCTAAGTTTGGGGGTGACTATCATTCTCCATGTGCTATACCATTAACTCTTAGGAAGGTCCCTAGCTTGGGACCTGACATATGCACGTCTGCCATTGTACAAGATCATCTTCGAGCTAGATCCACTGATCCTCCTGTTCAGAAAGAAGTTCAGTTGCCAAAAACCAATCCTCTGGTCGATGTGGTTTACCTAAATAGGGATCAAAGTGTGTTCAGATTGTTTATCTTCGTAGCTTGCTGCTGTTTCCTTCTATTGTGGATAACACTATTTGATTCAGATGATCCACAGTTGTTCCGATTATTGCTATATGATTTAAGGAGGTAACTTATGCTCATGCGACACGGTAATATCTTTCCCTAATTCCTTTTCGTGCAGTGTTTAGAAACATTAAGGACACTGTTTATTTTAAGTTTGGAGGTATTGGGAGACTTTTTAGGATTAATAAGATTTGGAATTTAGAAGCATATGAACAATTCAGGGTGACACTAACCACTCTAGGTAGATGGAAACTTAGCCATTTTGCTATAAGGATTGGTGTGCCCAGCTAAATGGTCTATTCATAAAGGAGACAGAGTTCAGGTGTTAGAAATAACATGATAGTTGTCACCACCACATCACGTTCTGTTTTATTATTTGCAATTTTGTGTTTTTCTGAGAGTATTGGTGGGTCCTAGCATCGACATGTTAATTAGCGCTGGAATGGCATTTAGTGTGTTGAGATCATGCCCCACATGAATAATACGTTAGTGTTTTAGAGTTATGTGTGTGGTCCCCCTGTCTCCGTCGCCTAAGCAAGCGTGGAATGCAGGATCCATGGGAACACACATGTATTAGGTGTCAGAAAAAAAAAAAAAAAATCAAAAAAAAGAAAAGAAAAGAAAAATCGAAAAAAGTTAGAAAAAAAATTGAGAAAAAATAGTATTTGGTATTTTAAAGTTCTCCCTGTCTCCGTCGCCTAAGCAAGCGTGGAATGCAGGATCCATGGGAACTTGTAAATATTTTAGTTAGTAGTAACCGTTGAAAATAAATGGGGAGTATCTCGACACACTAGGTTTCATCTCGGTACTGACCTTCAGACAAATATGGGACACATCGTTCGCCTTGGTCAACATTTACGATCTTCTACAGTCTACGTTCATCTTCTAAGTCTTTTCATGTGATGGGTGGTTAGATAACTGTCTGAGTAGAACTCTGTTGTCTTAGATATGAATTTTAGTATGCTTGAGTTAACACTCGTGTACAGTGATTGGATCCATAAAGGGTAATGGTCCCTACAGCCGAATATCTGAGTAGCCAACTAACTAGCTTGTTTAGTGTCTACCCTTAATCGTTCACGAGTTGCTAAAATCTAGATTCAGGTTTTGTGGGTATACCTCTTGTAAACCCTCACGAGACAAAACTCGTCCACTAGGGACACCTAGGGGTTTAACGGCTTGCTGCATACGCTAAATGTAGTCGCGATTCCTGCAAAAGTGAGTTAGGATTTTCACTTTACTTTTAGAGTAGTTTGCTCGAGGACTAGCATAATAGTAAGTTTGGAGGTATTTGATAGACACATTTTAGTGTCTAATTTGCACCTTAATTTCTAGTGAGTTAGTATTCGATTTTGCGTTTATGACGTGTTTTTATGCTTTTGTAGGTACATTAGAAGAATAAAGATTTGTGGAAAAATCGGCTCAAAAAGTGTTAAAGGCACCCGAGAAAAGTGTTAATGGCACCCCATTCTCATTTCAAAAACAAACTTGGCGGGAACGTGAAGAGGAAGTGCTGTGTACTCTATTCACGTAATTTGTGGGTTGTTTTGAGTTCCCTCAATATTATGTGGTAAGTCTAATTTAATTTATTTTCTTTATAATTCTTTACTTATTAAATTGCATAGATTTGAAATAGAAAAAAACGGTTTTCATTCAGTAGTGGTGTTTTTGTTTGATGGGTCATGCTGGGTTGACAACCTCTGATGTCCCATTCTTATGATTTACCTCTGCTTGTTTACATAAAATCATATTTTGGCAATATTTGAGCTTAACCTATTTAAAAAGAATTACATGATTAATCACATAATTTGTTGGAAATAACTGAGTCCTGATTCCTGGTTATCTCCATATTTTCTAAAAATCATCTCTAGTTTATTTTCCTGATTTTTATTAGTTTAGATTAAATGCATTATTTTCTAAAATCATTACCTTCACAAGTTCGAGAATCGAACACTTTATTTACCACTTTTAAAACTACATCACATCAACAGACCTGTTTTGGGGGTGAAGTTACTTGGGGGCCTGTCAGTCTTGACTCAAAGTTTGTAGTAACTTAGTGAATGGAAGATTGGTGAAGACCATCCAACTAATGGAGATTCTGAAGACTCTGCAGGACCCACAATGTGAGCTGCTCCTCTTGCGCAATTGTACTGGTGTCTCCAGAGTCTCTTTCACAATGAGGACTACTAGTCCATTGGCTCTCCAGCAGCCTGATGCCCACTATGATCAACATCTCCTGCAGTTACTCAGAAACCTTGTCACAGGAGATGGTTCTGGGTTTGATGATGTGATTTTTGAATAGTGGTAAAATAGGTTCGATTCTCGGACTTGTGAAGATTTAATTTCTAGACCTAATTTTTAATAACAGAAAATAAAGAGAATTAAAACAATTTGATTTTAAAATGGATGAAGAAAAACTAGGGCTTAAGATTCCACCATTCACCAATACTTCAGTGATAACATCTAACAATTCTTATTTTCAATTTAATCTAAATATGCCAAAGATAGGTTTTTGAAAGAATAATTGTTAATCCAGAGCATGATACATCAAGAGTCTAAAAACCAAACATGACCCATCAGAAGAAAACACAATTATTTGAGAAAAACCATTTTTTCAATTTTAATTCAAGCAACTAATAATAAAAGAATTGTAAAATAAATAATTAAAATAGAAGTTACCACAATTATTGTATGAACGGCTTCCTCCACCGCCCCAGTGATGGTGATTAACTCATTGTAATGGAAACACACTCAAAATAGACTTCCATTGCTCAAAAGGTGCTTTTAATGGTTAAAAAGAGGTAACACAGGAGTTTTGAGACACTTATAATCGTTACAGTGAAGTGATCTCAGCGTTACAGAAGAAATAAAAGGAAACAGAAAAGAAAGATGGACCGCGAATGCAGATAGAAAAAACTGCTTCAGCAGCTGAAGATATGACTGAAACAGAGAAAGAATAAATGAGGGTTCAGCGAAGCCTTATGTTCTTCGTGTTCTTCCTCTTCGCAGCAGCAGCAGTTTCCTGTCAACTTTTTTTGGTGCTCTGACCGCTCCTCTCTAGTGATTTCCTCCCTTCTCTTTGATATATATAGGGTTAGTAAACCCTAGAAACCTTTTCTAACCGATAAGGACTCAAAGAACAAGTCAAAATCAAACTCAAATCTCATGCAAAACCGAAACAGACCTAAACTCTGTTTTTCCGTCCAAATTTATCCCTGTTGGCAATTTTTCCGGCTGAAACTCCCATATTTGACATGTATAGATCATGTTTATGTTGTTTAAATTCACTTGGGTGAATTAGAATTACCCAAATCACTAAAAATTTCGTAACAACAACTAAACATGAGTTTCTCCCGATATAACTAGGTTTCCCACCATTATCGGAATTTTGAAATCAAAAGGGGGGGGTGCCCCCAATCCAAAGTGTGGGTGCCTTGATCACTTCTTCTCGGGTGCCTTTAGTAATTTTTCCGAGTGCCTTTAAAAACTTTTTGAGCCGATTTTTCCAAATTGTTTATTTCTCAAAAATACCTACAAAGACATAAAAAGCCATAATAAGTACAAAATCGAAACTATATAAATAAATAATCGAGCGCAATTTAGACACAAAATGTGTCTTGATAGTCCTCGAGGAAATCTAGTAAAATAAAATCCTAACTCACTTTCGCAGGAATCGCGACTACATTTAGCATATGTAATAAGCCGTTAAACCCGTAGGTGTCCCTAGTGGACGAGTTTTGTCTCGTGAGGGTTTACAAGAGGTATACCCACAAAAGCTTTACTCCATATTTTAGCGACTCGTGAACGATTAAGGTTAGACACTAAACAAGCTATTTAGTTGGCTTACTCAATTCTTAGGCTATGGGAATCATTACCCTATATGAGTCCAACTGCTGTACACGAGTGTTTACTCAAGCATACTAAAATTCATATATAAGACAACAGAGCTCTACTCAGATAATCGTTCAACCACAAGATTCAGATTCTATCACAGTTCAATCACATGAAAAGATTTAGAAGATGAACATGGAAAATATGAAAGTTGCATGTGTTGACTAAGGTGAACGGTGTTTCCCATATCTGTCTGAAGGTCAGTGCCAGGATGAAACCTAATGAATTGAGATACGCACCCACTGGTTTAAATATAATACTAATATCGATTCAACTGGTAAATACACGGGTTCCAGCGATCGACTTATTGAAAATAAAACAATAAATGTATTGACAACATGATTGGATCAAATTGGATCCAAGTGCATGGTTCTTATCAACATCTTACATGATAGTTCCCATGGATCCTGCGTTCCACGCTTGCTTAGACGGAGACAGGGAGAACACACACATATTTCTATCAAAGTGTCAATATTCTATTTCTTTTATTTATAAGGTATGACGAATTCCTTCTCGTCTTCTTCTTCTTCTGAAAAGAAAACTGGATTTAGGTTTGCACATGTACATACTGACACAGTAGAAGATTTACTATCTAGGGTTCCAGCTGAAATAGTCTTAGTTTGTATTCTTGTTTGTAAAAATTGGTAATCTGTTGCTTTGCTGAGAAATATTTACATTCTTAGATACTTCAATTTCATTCTTTTAACAACCATAGGTTATTATTCTTGCACCATGCTAAGAACTAGATCTTCATTAGCGTCTCAAGACTCAGCAGACTTTGATGAAGAGGTTCTGCATAATAATTCCATGTTTAAATGCCCGTTCAAGAACTTTGATGGGTGCAATAATGGAGTTGGGGGTATGGGTCTGAGTAGAACTGGTTTTTATAGACATCTCCATGATAGACATCTCCGAACTAAAGGGTCCAAAAACACCTGCAGAGACAGGATCAACACTGATTTAACAATGTACAACGCTTGGGAATATGTCCTCTCTAACCTGCAAATATGGCTCTGCACACAATATATGCATATCTACTCATGGAGAAGACCTTGTCGCATGCATGATGGAAACATCATATACAGGCCCTATAATGGTTTATCTGCAGATTTCTTGATACATGGCATTCATAAACACCAAATATCTATCTCTGAGTCAAATAATACAGAGGAATCTAAAACACCTGATGTTTTATCCTTGGACATGCTTAATATGGTCTTTCAGAAGAATTGCACCACTGTTGCCAGTATCCCTCCCCAAAGTTGGCTCAATTTTTCAAAAACTCTTAAGGCTACTTTAAATAAGGTAATTGCTAACCCTATGGATTTATCTGTATGGTTACATCTCCTTTTGTTGCCAGTTTGTACATTAAACTTATATACTCCTAAGTGCACTATGGAAGAGATATCTGGGACAAGAAAAAGATTACAAACTGTCAGCATTAATCAGGCTCTGCTACAGTGGAATGAAACTAATGGCTGTCTTAGCATGGTGCACACCCTTTAGGAGCAAACTCTTAAAGGTTTCCCTAAAGGGACTTCTTGTGGTAGGGATGGACTTAGAGCTCAAAATCGTTTAGATGCTTAAGTGGTCCAGCTTCATCAGTTGCAGATGAGATTTTAACCTCTATAATAGGTGTGGTTAACTTATGGTTAGCTGGTAATTTCCCATATGTGTTAGGAGAATATATTTCCAGTGCTCCCTTGGCACCCTTGCTCAAACCTGAAGGGGGACTGAGACCTATTGTTGTAGGTACTATTTGGAGGAGGTTGTGCTCTAAACTTGCTGCTTATGCAGTTAACAAAGAAATGTCCTCTTATTTAGGGGATTTTCAATTTGGTGTGGGTGTTCAATGTGGTGGTGAATGCATCTTACATTCTGCAAATAGGCTCCTGGAGATGCAAGGTAACTCATAAAACATGAGTATGCTTCTATTGATTTCAGCAATAAATTCGACATGGTTGAAAGATCTGCGATAATTAAAGAAGTTAGATGCAAGTGCCCAAGCATTTCCAGGTAGGTGGAGTTCTGCTATGCTAAACCAGCAAAGCTCAACTACAATGACAATATTCTTCTATATGCACAAGGAGTTCAACAAGGTGACCCCATTGGTCCCTTAGTTTTTGCCTTGACCCTGTATCTACTCATAAACAAAATTGCTTCAGAATGCACTCTTGATCTGGATGCTTGGTACCTTGATGATGGTACTGTTGCAGGAGACACAATAGAAGTTGTTAAATCCCTGAACATCATATAATCTGAAGGAAGCAGCAGGGGCTTGTTCCTCAACATCAACAAAAATGAACTCTTTTGGCCCAATAGTGACCCCTGAAGCCTTGTATGAGGAGTTTTTCCTGCTAGCAATAACAGACCTGCATTGGGTGTGAAGCTACTTGGGGGGCCTTTTAATCTTGACTTAAAATTCTGCAATGACTTAGTACAAGGAAGAGTAGAGAAGACTATCCAGTTGATGGATGCTTTGAAGACTCTGCAGGATCCACAAAGTGAGTTATTACTCTTACAAAACTGTGCTGACATTTCCAGATTATACTTTACAATGAAGACAACCAGCCCTTTGGCCCTCAAGCAATCTGCTTCACACTATGATCAACATCTCTTTTAGTTCCTCAGACATCTTGTCACCGGAGATGGTACTGGGTTTGGCCCATACCAGCAGCGCATAACGACTTTGCCTATGAAAGATGGAGGCTTTACACAATGGGGGATACCAGTCATTACAGTTACCTTGCATCCTGTATACAGGCTAAACAAGTGCAGAACACTATTCTCAAAGCTCATATGGATGCAGAATTACATCACAGCTTTCAGCATTCTTTGTCCAATTTCATTCAGGTTTGTGACTTATCTTCTTCTTCATTCAACATCCAAGCTACTGCCCCACGTCCAATGCACTCATTGGCAGTACTTTACTTTGATGCGGTTAAGAAGAACATCCCCTGCAGATTTAACTTGACTGAACATGACAACATCTTATGGCAATGCAACAAATATAATCATGCTCAAGATTTCCTTAAAGCTGTCCCTATTGCTGGGCTAAATCATTCAGTTGGGTCTCATCAATTCCGAGTTGTCCTGAGCTATAGATTAGGAATAACTTTGTGTGAAGAAGATAACTTATGCACCATTAGTGGGAGAGGTATGGATATTTTTGGAGACCATGTCTTATATTGTGCTAGTGATATAGGCCTCAAATTCAGACATTGACTTGGTCAGAGATGTGTTAGCAGATACTTGCTATAAAGCATGCGTACCCGCTCGTAAAGAAGTCAAACTGGGATTTCTATCAGACAATGCAAATTCCTTAAGGCCAACTGACATTCTTGTGTATAATTGGGAGAACGACCATGACGTGTGCTTTGATGTTACAGGGGTATCTCCTTTAACTGGTGGCGGGAGAGTTTCCTTTACGCCTGGTCAAGCCATTCCGAATGCCATTACTCGTAAACGAAACAAATACTTAGATAAATGCGCCGATCATGGATATGACTTAGGCGTGCTTGCTTTTACTACCCTAGGCGAACTTGGAGAGGACATGATAGCTTTATTGAAGAGGTTAATGAATTACATTGCTAGCCATGACTACAACTATAAAATAGGCAATTCTTCTTTTTTTAGATTAGGCATTTTCATTCAAAAATGTGTAGGTGCCCAGCTTGTTGCTAGGCTTCCTACCAATTCTTTGTAAAATGTTTTTCCTCTTTAATATAATCCTTTTTATAATAATAATAATAATAATAATAATAATAATAATAATAATAATAATAATAAT
>JAJJMC010014297.1:1983076-1998152 GCA_023531435.1 Papaver californicum | reverse complement strand
ATAATAATAATAATAATAATAATAATAATAATAATAATAATAATAATGGGGGAAGCTTCAGGAGAGAGAAGCTCTGCGCTTGAAGTAAAGAGGGAAGAACATGGGGGAGAAGTTTCATCAAATTGGGCGAATCGAGCTGTCGTTTCCCTTCTCAGGTATGATGAACTACGTCTCTTCTTCTTCTTCTTCTTCTTCAACTAAGGAATTAACATTAGGGGTACATCTTGTATATACAGACATATTGGTATATTTTCTTTCTACGGTTTTTGTTGGTTCAACCGATATTTGTACAAATTGTTCTCCAGTGGCTTTTTTGAGATACTTTTGTGGTTACAGCCTTTTCAATTTCACCCCTTTATCATTCTTAGTTCCTTCTCCTCATAGCATGCCAAGAACTAGGTCTTCAGTTGCCTCTCAGGGTTCATCAGAATAGGATGAAAAGGTCCCTTCTAATGTGTCCTTGTTACAATGTCCCTTCAAGAGCTATGGTAGGTGTAATAATAGAGTGGGAGGAAGGGGTCTGAGCAGAACAGGTTTTTACAGACACCTCCATGACAGACACCTTCCAACTGAGGGGGCCAAATGTACATGCAGAGAAAGGATCAACACTGATTTAGCTTTTTATAATGCTTGGGAGTTTGTCTATCCAACCTACAGATGTGGCTCTACACTCAATGTATGCACATCTACTCTTGGAGAAGGCCTTGCAGGTTACATGAAGGAAATTTCATCTCAAAGCCTTACAATGGCTTAACTGCAGACTTCTTAATACATGGCCTAGACAAACCCCAAGCACCTGCCACTGAGCCAAATGACACATGGGAACCTGATGCACCAACTTTTTTGTCCTTGGACATGCTTAACCTGGTCTTCCAGAAGAATTACACTATTGTTGCCAGCATCCCTCCCCAGAGTAGGCTCAACTTCTAAGAACTTTAAAAACTACTCTTGACAAGCTACCCTTTGGATCTTACTGTGTGGCTGCATCTCTTTTTATTACCAGTTTCCACCTTAAGCCTGTATACTCCTAAGTGCACAATGGAGGAGAGATCTGGGATAAGGAAAAGGTTGCAATCTGCCAGTATTAACCATGCTCTGCTTTTATGGAATGATACTGGCTTCCCCATCATGGTGCACTCTCTCTTAGATCCGTCAAAGATAAATCAAAGGGGAAAGATCAACAACAGGAAGTTTGGTGGCAAAAAGAAGCTGATTTATGACCAATACACAACAACCATTAAGGTTCTGTCCTCTAGTGGAATTGCTCCCAACTCTTAAGCTACACTTCTGTACCTGAGTCAAAAACACCCCAATGCTCCTCCACCTTCCATACCTGCAGATCCTATTCAAGCTAATGCTCTTTGTGTGGACAAAAGTCCATTCATGGGTACTATCAAAGGCTTCCCTAAATGGACATTCTGTGGAAGAGATGGTATCAGAATCAACACCTCCTTGATGCCTTATGTGGTCCAGCTTCAGTAGTTGAAGAGGAGCTTCTGACCTCCATTACAGGGGTTGTTAACTTATGGCTTGAAGGGAAGTTCCCACCTGTGTTTGGGGAGTATATTTCCAGCGCTCTCTTGACTCCCCTGCTCAAAACTGGAGGTGGGATGAGGCCCATAGCTGTTGACACAATCTGGAGGAGGCTCTGCTCTAAATTGGCTGCTTCTTCAGTCAGCAAAGAAATGTCCTCCTATCTTGGGGACTTCCAGTTTGGTGTGGGTGTTCAATGTGAGGGTGAAGACATCCTCCACTCTGCCAACAGGCTTCTGGAGCTACAAGGTAACTCACCAAACATGAGCATGCTTCTTATTTATTTCAGCAATGCTTTTAATATGGTTGACAAATCTTCCATGATCAAAGAAGTTAGATGCAAGTGCCCAAGCATCTCCGGGTGGATGGAGTTATGATATGCCAAACCAACAAAACTCTACTAAAATGACAACACCCTCTTGTATGCACAAGGAGTTCAACAAGGTGACCCCTTGGACCCTTACTCTTTGCCCTGACATTGCATCCTCTCATCATCAAAATTGCTTCAGAATGTACCCTTGATCTGCATGCTTGGTACCTTGACGATGGTACCATTACAAGAGACACTCTGGAGGTTGTCAAATATATGAACATCATACATATGAAGGGAAGGGGGATGGGGATGTTTCTTAACATCAACAAAACTAAGCTCTTTTGTCCTACTGCAGATCCCAGAAGTTTGGTGGAAGGGGTTTTTCCTGTTGGCATCAACAGACCTGTTTTGGGGGTGAAGTTACTTGGGGGGCCTGTCAGTCTTGACTCAAAGTTTTGTAATAACTTAGTGCATGGAAGAGTGGTGAAGACCATCCAACTAATGGAGATTCTGAAGACTCCGCAGGACCCACAATGTGAGCTTCTCCTCTTGCACAATTGTGCTGGTGTCTCCAGACTCTATTTCACAATGAGGAACACCAGTCCATTGGCTCTCCAGCATCCTGCTTCCCACTATGATCAACATCTCCTGCAGTTACTCAGACACCTTGTCACAAGAGATGGTTCTGGGTTTGGCCCATTGCAGCAGCGCATAGCAACCTTGCCCATGAAGGATGAAGGTCTGGGTGTCTACACTATGGGTGATACCAGCCACTATAGTTATGTTGCTTCTTGTTTCCAAACTAGACAGGTGCAGGACACCATCCTTAGAGCCCATATGACTACAGATACACATCACAGCTTCCATGATGCTCTGTCCAATTTTATTCAGGTCTGTGGCTTGACTTCTTCTTTCAACATCCAAGCTACTGCCCCATGTCCAATGAACTCATTGACAGTCTTTTGCTTTGATGCTGTTAAAAAGAATATGCCCAACAGATTTACCTTGACAGAATGTGACACAATTATTGGGAAATGTAACAAAATTAATCATGCCTAAGATTTCCTCAAAGCCGTTCCTATTGTTGGGATTAACCAGTTAATTGGGCCTCGTCAGTTCCGGGGTTGTGCTATGCTACAGGCTGGGAATACCCATGCCTGAGGAGTATAGCTTATGCTCTAGTTGCAGGAGAGGGATGGACGTCTTCGGAGACCACGCCTTACATTGTGCCAGTGAAGTAGGCATCAAGTTTAGGCACGACTTGGTCCGATATGTGCTCGCTGATATGTGTTATAACGCTGGTGTTCCCTCTCGAAAAGAAGCCAAACTAGGATTTATATCGCACAACGAAACTTCCTTGCGGCCAACGGATATCTTGGTGCATAATTAGGAGAACCGTGACGTCTGTTTTGATGTTACCGGGGTGTCCCCTTTCCCCCGGCCAAGCCATTTCGAACGCCATTACTTGTAAACGTACCAAATACTTGGACAAATGTGTCGTTCACGGATACGGCCTCGGTGTGCTAGCCTTCACCACCTTGGACGAACTAGGAGAGGACATGATAACTTTTGTAAAGAGGTTGCAGAATTGCATAGCTAGCTTCGATTACAATTATAAAATCGGTAACTTTTTTTTTTTTTTTTTTTTTTTCAGATTAGGCATTTCTATTCAAAAGGGGGTAGGTGCCCAGCTTGTGCCTAGACTTCCTACCATTTCGTTGTAAATGTGTTTTTTCTCTCTAATAAAATCCCTTTTTTTATAAAATAAAATAAAATAATAATAATAGTAATAATAATAATAATAATAATAGCACCGTTATAATAATAATAATAATAATAATAATAATAATAATAATAATAATAATAATAATAATAATAGTAATAATAATAATATCAGGATGCCTACATTTGTTGTTATTGCCAGTCTGCACCTTAAATTTGTACATACCTAAGTGCACCATGGAGGAGAGATCAGGGACCTGGAAAAAGTTGCAGACTGCCAGCATCAACCAAGCTCTGCTCAAATGGAATGAGGCTAATGGGTGTCTTAGCATGGTGCATACGTATTGGAGCTTCCCAAACATCCTCAAAAGAGCCAGAACAACAACAAGGTGAATGGGGGCTCTGACCTTGCAGCCTGCAGAAAGAAACTGAGCCATGGATAATACACAACTTGCACCAAGGTTCTGTCCTCAAGTGGTATTGCCTCCAGCTCCCCAACTACACTTTCTGAGCTGAGCCACAAACACCCAGATGCTCCATTTTCCTACATCCCTGCAGAAACAATCATTGCTGAGGCACTTAGTGTGGACAAATCAGCAGTCATGGGTGAGATCAGAGGGTTCCCCAAAGGGACTTCATGTGGCATAGATGGCCTTAGAGCCCAGCATCTTCTGGATGCCCTTAGTGGCCCTACTGCTGCAGTTGCAGATGACCTCCTTTCTTCCATGACAGGAGTAGTCAACTTATGGCTAGCTGGTAGATTCCCTTCAGTGCTTGGTTCTTACATAGCCAGTGCTCCTCTAACCCCTCTGCTCAATCCTGGTGGGAGCACAAGGACAATTGCTGTAGCCACCATTTGGAGGAGGCTCTGTTCCAAACTAGCTGCTTCAGGGGTCAGCAAGGAAATTTCCACTTATTTGTGGGATTACCAATTTGGAGTGGGAGTCCAATGTGGTGGAGAAGGCATCCTGCATTCAGCAAACAAAATTTTGGAGGTGCAAGGTAACTCCTTAACCAAGTGCATGCTCTTAATTGACTTCAACAATGCCTTCAATCTGGTGTACAGATCAACAATAATTAAGGAAGTCAGGTATAGGTGCCCTTGTATCTCCAGGTGGGTTGAGCTTTGCTATGCAAAGCTCTACTATAATGACAATGTTTTCATGTCAGATCAGGGAGTTCAGCAGGGTGACCCATTGGTCTTTTAATTTTTGCTCTAACATTACATCCCTTCATACTCAGAATTGCTTCAGAGTGTACCTTGGATATGCATGCCTGGTATCTGGATGATGGGGCCATTGTAGGGGACACCTTGGAGGTGGCTAAGGCTCTGCATATTATTCAAGCTGAGGGAAGCAGCAGAGGCTTATCCCTCAACATTAACAAGACAGAGTTGTTTTGGCCCAACACAGACCCCAGAAGCTTGGAGGGTGGGGTTTTCCCTGCTAGCATCAGCAGACCAGCAAGAGGTGTGAATCTCCTAGGTGGACCAGTTAGTCTGGATGCCAACTTATGCAATGACTTGGTTCAGCACATGATGGAGAAGACCTTTCAGTTAATGGAGTCCCTGAAGCTCCTGTAGAATCCTCAAAGTGAACTGCTCATCCTCAGAAATTATGTTGGAGTGTCTCGTTTGTACTTCACCATGAGGACCACTAGCCCTTCTGTTATACACCAGTTTACTGAGTACTATGACCAACACCTCTGCCAGTTCCTAAGGCACCTGGTCACTAGTGATGGAGCTGGCTTTGGCCCCTTACCATATGCGCATAACCACTCTGCCCATGAAGGATGGTGGCTTGGGAGTGTACACTATGAGGGACTCCAGCCATTACTACTACCTAGATTCTTGCCTTCAGACAACCCAGGTACAGAACACCATCCTCAAGGTGCTCAGGGACACATATCATCACCAGAGTTTCCAGCAAGCTCTGACCAGCTTCAGTCAGGTTTGCGGCTTACCCCCTTCTTCCTTCAGCATTAAAGCAACTGCCCCTCGACCCGTGAATTCTTTGGCAGCGTTGTACTTTGATATGGTGAAGAAGAAAATCCCCAGTTGCTTCCAACAGTATGAACATGACTGCATCTTGTGGCAAAGTAATAGGCTTAACCATGCCCAAGACTACTTCAAAGCCATCCCTGTTGCCGGGCTGCATCAAGCTATTGGCCTCGCCAATTTAGGGCCATTCTCTGCTATAGGTTAGGCATAACTATGTTTGATGAGGACAACTCTTACTCCTTTTGTGGTAGGGCTATGGATGCCTATGGAGATCATACCCTACATTGTGCTAGCAAAGTGGGCCTCAAATACAGGCATGACCTAGTTAGAGATGTGGTTGCTGATATGTGCTTTAAAGCCGGTGTCCCTGCCTGAAAGGAAGTTAAGTTGGGCTTCTTGTCCGATAACGCAAACTCACTGAGGCCCGTCGATATACTTGTTTATAAATGGGAGGAAGGCCGAGATGTGTGTTTCGATGTCACAGGTGTGTTCCCTTTTGCCGGCGGCGAGAGGGTCGCTTTTATGCCCGGGACTGCCATCTCTAATGCCGTTACTCACAAACGCAACAAATATTTGGACAAGTGCAGTGACCATGGGTATGGCCTAGGCGTGCTCGCTTTTACAACCCTAGGCGAGCTGGGAGAGGACACGGTTGTCTTCATGACGAGGATGCAGAATTGCATGGCTAGCCATGATTACAATTACAAAATTGGCAATTCCCTTTTCTTATATTAGGCATTTCTATTCAAAAAGGGGTATGTGCCCAGCTTGTGGCTAGGCTTCCTACCAACTCAATGTAGACTGTTTTTCTCCCTTTAATGAAAGTTATTTTATAATAAAATAATAATAATAATAATGAGGAATTTATTAATAGAATAAATGGTCTTTTACAAGAAACTAGTTGGAAGCCTAGCAACATGTTGGGCTCCAACACCTTTTTGAATAGTTAAACCTAATCTAATGAAAAGGAAATTGCGAACCTTAATATTAGCATCAAGCCTAACTATGAAATTTCTCAATCTTAAAAAAAATCTATAATATCAATACCAAGCTCACCCAAGGTAGTAAACCGCAAAGTACCAAAACTATAACCATTAGCTCTACTTACATCAAGATATTTACCCATTTTACGTTCAACGACTTTAAACAAAGCAAGAACCGGGGGTAAAAGCTTCTACACCACCTCTAACAAAAGGAGAAACCTCAGTCACATCCAAACGAGTATCACGACTGTCCTCCCAATTGTAGACAAGGATGTGTGCTTTCTAGAATCACTACCATCACGAGATAAGAAACCCAAAGCCGCTTTAACTTTAGTGTGTACACCTGCCCTATAAAAAATACCCGCAAAGGTGTCACGAATAAGATCATGTCGAAACTTGAGTCCAACTTCATTTGCACAATGTAAGGCATGATCACCATATACATCCCATATCCATGTTACAACACAAACACTTACTATTTTCTGCAAATAGGGGAATGCCCAGTCTATAACAAAGAACTGCACAAAACTGACATGGTCCAATCTTCTGTCCAAGCCCATCAGCAGGAATAGCAAGTAAATAATCTTGAGCATGCTTGGTTTTATTGCACTGCAAAAGTACTGAATCACGTCGTGACATATTTAAAAGGGAAGTCAGATCTTTCGTCACACCTCCAAAATATTGAACTGCCAGTGAATGCATAAGATGGGGGGAAGTTATGAGCTTGCTAATAATAATAATAACAATAATTATAAATACAGAAGAGGGAGCGGGACCGACTATGCGTCGGTGGCATGGCCAGCCGGCCGGCACCGGTCCCACTTTTTTTTTTTAATTATTTATTTTAATTTCAATCCTATTTCCACCATTTTCTCTTGAGACCACAATTTTCTATGCTCTTAAGACCATTCTTGTTATGTACCCTTTGGGAGTCGTATGTGAATGAATGAAAATTTTCGTTGATTTTCGTCATCATGAAATTCAGATGTAAGACCCTTTAGCAAAAAACACTGTAGATTCTTCATATGATGTCCGTTTTCGATGGTTAACCTCAATACGGAATTGAAAATCGCTATCTATCTCTCACCGCGAAAATATTAAGGTTTAAGGTTTCAAGCTTGTTTTGGCAGTCAAACGGGGTAAACAACAACCGTCCAGGAATATATGAGACAAAATTCTGACAATTTTCAGCTTGTACTTTGTCTAAAATCCATGCCATATCTTCTAGATTGTTAATCGGAATAAGATGCCCTTTTATTATGTTGTAGTAGACAGATAGACAGTCGTTTTGCTATATAACTCACATCTTATTTCCTTACCATTTACTCCCAGTTTTTGAAATCTCGCAACGTGAGTTCTGAATACAGAAAAAGGTACTGAATTATTCAACATAGATATCATATATTCTTATAGAATATTGAAAGCTCATCCGGATGAGACTATAATATTATATGAATTACATATATATTCAGATAGGCTACAGAATCAGCATATGATACCCATATCAAGAGTTTTGTATTCTAATTCTCTTGCGGAATATAAAATATGAATTTCATAGTTCTGATGCCGAACCAGTGACATATAAAATCTTAATATTTCTATGCTTCTACAGTCGGGTAGAGGCAATTTTACTATTTTAGTCTTTGTCAAAAAGCCACCATCTACAACTGGGATCCTTCACATTAACTGACAATACTACCATTTCACAATCAGATTCCAAAATAACCTTCTCCAAACTCTAGTCTCCAAAAACACTGCTTCCTCCATAGTCCAACATTCCATCCGCCCTGTTCCAATCTCTGGATTCAATACTCCATCTGAGAACATTTGTTTGTCTCCAAAGAATTTTTCTACAAAACTCCGTATGATTAGACAAATACTACCTAAACCAGAAGCTTCAACATAGGAAACATCCATGTTGATCTTAATGTAATCTTTATATGTTGGCAAATACACCTTCACAATTGGATTGATCACATTGTCAGAAGTATCATGTTGAACTACTTTAAGACATTGAGCAATAACCATATAAATTCTTTCAATAGTACATTGCATATTAGGCTTAGAATTATGAAAGATTATAGAGCACCTGTCTTTCCAAATCAACCATATAGAAATCATACACTTGTAAATTACTTCTTCCTTTGGAACAGAGGAATAATATGATAACTACTAGCATGAAAAAAATCAAATAGTAACCCAAGCAAAAAAATTAGTAAACTGATTAAGAATATCCAGGATATTAATACTTACACCGATGGATCTAGCATAGTCACAATTTTAACAAATATGATCAATAGTCTCCTCACAAGAATTATAAAAGGGACAAAGGGTATTAATGTCAACTCAGAAGCCATTTTTCGAATACCATCAGGAACCTCTTCAAAATTCATATTTATAATACTTATGATGTATTATAAGTCACTTGTTATTCTTTTGTTACAAATTATTTGTATTTTTTCATAAATTTTATTTTTGATCTACTTGTATATGATGTATGTAAATTATTATTATATTAATGAAATTAAGAGAATTACCTCCTCCTTCAAATTAACAAACAAACAAAAAAAGAAATTGGATGTCTCGGATTTCGTTTGCGTGTCTTGAACATACAGTACACATCACACACTAACTAGTCATAAACCAAGTAGGAATACAATCACAATAGTTAGCTTAGGGGTACAGGAAAAGTTCGGGACAATAAACGTACAAGTATTATTCGTTTTTGCGGTAAATTCGGTCAACGATTCATGAATCGGAAATAATTCGGAACGACATACGTACGTGTATAATTCTTCTTAGAGATACAAATTTGGCACATGGAATTCAATATATGTTAACCTATAAAAAAATCATTTTTAGGTACTGTGAAAACATTGGACTATTGAATTAGTTAGTACTTTAACATTTGAAAAATAAAAAATAAATAAAAATTAATTAGCCTTTTACCTCCAAGATTTCCCAAATACAATTCAAACTTAGTCTGGAGCTTGAGCAATCACTGAGGCCTATGTACAGTGAAGATAACAATGCAGACCCTCAGTCATACCTTGGATCTAACTTTAGATTCTCAAGCGCTTCGAGAAAACCGACAAGTGTCACTGAACTAACATTTGGAAAAAGACATTATCCTAGCATATATAACACAAACACTCTTTCGAGCTCATCAAAGTGCTCAGCTTTCTCATAACTTGAATCCTGCTGCATTTTCTCTCTATGGCGTTTTAAGAAGCCTTCATCCTAGAGACTCTGATTCCACCAGCGTGGATAACTCTGTGTTCATTATTTTCTTCCTCATCAACATAATATAGATGTTGTTGCCATCTTGATTATGCTACTTCTGTTGGTCATAATCCACCATATTTTCCTCGCATAGTATTTCCGTCAACATATACATATCCAATGGCATAACCCATGTAACTTGCAGCACAACCAGCAACAAAGAGAAAAACAGTTGGTTAATTTATAAATGAGACATTGAGCAAAACCTCATATATGGTGGTTGAATAACATGTAATCTACATGATATGAAAAGTTCTAGAGACGTGAACAGTTCAAGAAGACTACTTTTTTCCTAAAGAACTAAACATTGGAAATTTGACTAAACATTTATTATAAACTAAAGGACTATCAAACACATTTGAAGTCCAAACTTGGAAAGTATGCTCAACCGTACTACATTTTATTTAGTGTTAGTTAATGGTAGTATGAAAACAAAAATCGCAATACACTAAGAAAGTACCATGAACAATGTGTGGTACTTACGTCGTATCTACCAGCTTTCACATTTGTTTCACTTTGCCTCCATAGCTTCATGTTTTCATGGCATGCAAAACCAAATCCACTTAATATAAATACTTTATAGACACAAACTTGAAATATCAGTGTAATTATTCTTACCTCCTGAGACGAATTCAAAAAACCATAACATCTCCCTGGAACCTCCTTTGTGCACCTCACTGCAGTATTCGGCATAATTATAGAGAGGAAAAACAAACAGCCAATGGACTTGCTAACCATGCCGCTGATGGCAGTCAGACGGAAAACTTGTCCATAAAGATCTAAGATCAGGCAATCCCAACATTTATTAACCAAATTATACCAAATGATTATATGAGTACCACATACCCACATATAATCTATACATAGTTTTAATGAAATTTCTGCTTAAGAAAAAAAAGGAAAACCATACTATTAACTATCACCATTAGTAAAATCCATATGTAGTCTTAATAAAATTTCTTCTTAAAAAAAAAAAGGAAACCCATACTATTAACTATCACCATTAGTACGAGTTAAAGAAATCCCACACATGTTACACTGTAAAATATCAAATAAAACGGTCATAACAGAGACCACCATACAATAAAACCTAATGCCTAAAAAACGGTAGAGAAAGCAACAAAGGTCCAAATATTCAAAGAAAAGAAAAAGATAAGACAAAGGGAAATGCAGTTCAAGAATCCTTCACCAGTTCAGTTTCCGCTTCCCGAAGTTGTTGGTCAAAAAGAATAGTTTGTTTGGCCTTCTAAAGCTTATCCGCCACTTTTGCAACTTCCTTTATCACCTGATCCTGAGCCTCCATTAAAGTTCTAAACGGCGTGTAAGCCTCAATTTTGGTTATGGGTTTTGACTATACCAGCGGTTCCCGCGGTCACTTGAAAAAGAAAGACAACCGTTAGACTTGATCAAAACAAGCTGATATTGAGTACTATAAGGCTCAAAGTTGTGCTTATTTTTTAGTGCAACGTATGTAAACCATTGGATGTATCTTTCTTTTTAATCAAATTCTCAATTTAGTGTTACTGGTGTTGTGGACTGGTTATGTCGTCTTTGGACTCTGAAGTCTAGGGACGCCTGGTAAGTCATTCTCATCTTTCCTGAGAGAGCATTTCAGTCTATACTCTCTTACCTCTTCTGAGAGATCCTTTTTAGATTGCTCTTACCTTTTCTGAGGGAGACTTTTTAGATTCCTCTTGCCTCTTCTGTGCGATTTTTTTTTTAGGTTATTCTTACCTCTTTTGAGGGAGACTTTAAGAAAAATAGATAACATGGTAAAAGAGATACGCCAAAAAAATGTATTTATAATTTTTCTAAACACGTCATATGTAGAAGGCTTTGAGCCTTGCACCAGTTACTATAATGTTTACCTTACCTTCTATTGGATAGCCATCTAAGTGTTATGTCTTGTAATACCCGTTCTCGGTGGCTTCAAAGACTCTGAATGGTTCTTCCTAGTTGGGTGAAAAACTCCTGCACTGACAATCCTTGGGACATTAGGAGAAATAACTAACACTAGATCACCTACGACAAAGGTTTGAGGTTTAACTTTCTGGTTGTATGATCTTGCAAGACGAGTTTCATACTTTTCTGCTCGGATTGCTGCACTATATCTCTTTTCTTCCGATGTGTCGACTCTTGGAATCGGCACGTATTTTCCATTTCTATCCCGCTCGCCGCCAGAACTTTTATCGAGGCGACTACTGTTTCTACTGGTAAGATGACTTTTCCCCATAAACTAAGTTGTTGGGGGAAGCACCCGTGGAAGTTCTCTTATACTCCCATACAGTCATTCGTAACTTTTCGTGCCACAATTTTTTGTTGTCGTAAAGACTTCTTAGTATCATGGGAAATATTTTATTTGTCGCTTCAATCTATCCATTCCACTTAAGATAATACGTCGTCGAGGTTTATGTGTTTGGTGAGAAGCACTTTGAATAATTTTCGGATGTTTCTATTGACAAATGGTGACCCATTATTGTATATTACATATATTGGAATGCCGAATCGACTAATGTATTATGATATTGTTGGAGAAAATGGACTTAAATGTTTGTTGGAGAAAATAAACTTAATTGTTTTGGTTTTGGATTAATTAGAACTTAGGACCAATAAGGAAACTAGTTCATTTTCACTATTTGTGAATGAAACCTTTAGTCTCATATAGGAGAAACTAAAGATGTTACCTTTCCATATTACTTAGAAATTTGCATCTAAGGGAGACCCCTTAGGGGTTAACACACTTTTGTATATGGGAAAAGACTTAGGCTACGAGCTAGTTGGTGCAACCACATATTTCACACACGCACGGTGCTTCACACCGAAGCACGCCGTCCGATCGGACGGGTGGGTAGGGCCGAGCTCGGGTTCGGGTGTGGTCAACTAGGACTTATATTTTTGGACAAAATATTTTTGAATTATTTCCTTAAAGAATTCAAAATTAAATTAAATTTTGTTTTTAATGTGGGGAGGCGTCTGACCCGGTAAAAATTGAATTGATTTAAATTGCCCTTTTCAAAATTTATGTCCGTGCTCCATTCACGTAATTGATTCTCATTCAATTGCAATTACAACTACCTATAAAAGAAAAACGACTTCTTCATTTCAACTTACACCAGAAGCAGTTACTATCCTGCCTTCTTTTCCCCTCTTCCTGCTTTGTTTTGCGCTTTGCATGTTTACTTCCCTTCTGCAATTGCTGTTAAGTTCGTTTGAATGGGTGACTAGTACTAGTCATAACAGGCAGTTGTATCCTGGACACATCTCCGCTGTGGAGGTATATCATATTTCATTTTTGAAAAGTACCCGCGGACTATTGTGTTAAGGACAATTTGCTCAGCAGGTGGCTCTGTCCTTTGTGTATAAATCAATTTAGAGATTTTATTAACGTTAACATCTTCTGTTTAAGTATTTTTATTGTTGCAGATATAACATATGTTTTCTTTGATGAACACGGCCATTGTTGCCCCATTTAATGTTCTGGAGAGGGTTAACTTCTACCCATTTTGTGAGGTATATATTCTGTAGCAGTCACAATGTACTAGTGTTGTTTGGATGATTTCGGAGTTACAAGACCAATTATGTTAAGGGTGCCCCAGCTGTGGAAACGCCATGGTGTGACCACGTTAGGTAGCATAGTGCGAGGGGCGTGGATGAGGTTACCTTGCAGTGTCATGGCACTGTTTGCACTTCAGAACATATTCGGCAGTGTCATGCTCCTTGTCGGTCAATAGTCAATAGTAAACCATGTTGTAAATTTGGGAAAACAGCCTCACCTTTCCTTGGTGTTCCCCATCGTGCGCTATCTCCTTTACCCTGAATGCTTTCTCTATGCTCAAGCATTTCAGCATTTTCTGGCTAGAGAACCCCTTATATTCATTTTATCCTTAGCAGTGTCTTTATATTATGGGAGGATCTTTCTAGTCAGAAAGTCGAGTATGGTTCTCTCCAGTCTTCATCGTCTTCTTCCGCCATATATACCTCTGCTTTTTGCAGCGCCTCTTGACACTGCATGCAATTATCTATGAAGGGCTATAGATGTCTTGTGTCCGCACGATCTCTTGTGTACCTCTTAAAGATTTTCCTTTGCTTCGAGCGTCGGAAGCTATATAATATAGGCTTCTATCAAGTATTGTGTATGACTTCACCGTCTTCTAAGGCAATTGTCTTCTAGTTAGCACCTCAAATACGTCGGGACCCATAGAATAGTCTAATAATAGGTATTTTTTATTTTTTTTATATATTATCAGGTATTTCCGAAAAGGAATCGTATCCTACGTATTGGACACACGTATTTGTATCCATACGTGTTGACACGGCTCAAAACATTTTTTTGTCGTCTCTTCGTAGCACATATATTTAGTACGAAGACAAATACTTTGTCTTTAGCCATCTAAAAATCCCATTTTTGATACCATGTCCTGATATGCTAAGAAGCTTGATATAGGGGCTCCCATATCAATAGAGGGGCTCCCAGTTGAGCCGAGGTGATCCAATTTTACGATAAGGGATGTTCTAGGGGGTAAAATTAAATGTCCATTTTACCCTTATACCAATTAAAACTTAAACTCTTTTAAAAAAATCATAACTTTTAAAAACTTAAACAAAAGAAAACCTATAAAACCCAACCGTAATCTCCCTCGATTCATCGGCGATTCGTAAAATTCATCGACAATTAAACTCAACTCAACAGTTCGAGATGAAGAAGCATACTAAAGGCGTTCAAGGTAGCAGTGATGGCAATCAACCCTGCTCCTTTCAACCTAATCAAGAGATTGAACAAGAAATCGACAGTGACAAGCAAAATCAAGCACCGAAAAGTCCAACAATGGTGTATCTAAGGTATTGTAGAAAACCCATGTATTCTTAGAACTTGTAATTGATTTATTCGCATGTTTGATCATGATTTTGGGCAAAAAATGTTACACACAGTTGATATTACGGTTGGGTCCGTGTCAAAACCCAACCGTAATATTTCATGTTCTTGAGTATTACGGTTGGGTTATTTTCAATACCCAACCGTAAATCAAAGGGAAGAAGATGAATAGTTCTGGATATTACGGTTGGGTTTCAATAGATAACCCAACCGTAAATAATTTGCGCCAATTTTTAAAAACAACTTACGGTTGGGTTTGTAGAAAATCCCAACCGTAACAAAGAGTGTCCATAAAAATTTGGTTTGAGTATTACGGTTGGGTTTTTTCTTAAAACCTAACCGTAACATATGGACCACCTTTTGTACTTATA
>JAJJMC010014297.1:1967424-1979823 GCA_023531435.1 Papaver californicum | reverse complement strand
CTAATTTGTTTGTTTTTCGTTTTTTCTCTGTTTGAATGACCCAATTTCCCCGAGTATATCACTGGGTTTCAAACGCTTATCCGTCGTATCGTCTACGATGAGCTTTTCTTCCTTGGTAAGCCGGGCCATAGAAGGATACGTTAACAAAGTCTCTGGTGGTAGGTGGTTGTGACGACCGCATACAACTGTAGACAAGAACCACTTATTCTCGTTGTTCTTACGAAATTGAAGCTTGAAAGGACATCTTGTCTTCTTAGTGTAAGTTTTTCGCTTCATCTTCGTCTTTGGTACATACTCAGTACCCTTCTTTGCATGTCTTGTGTATAGTCCACTACACTCACAAACCATTTGAAAGCGGTTGTGTTTTTGTTGGTTGTTACAAACAATCACACACTTGATGAGTTTCCCATGTTCTGTAGCCCACTTCTTTGCATCATCTTTTTTATCCCATGTCTACATGGTCCAAGAACCGAAAGTTAGGAGAAAAAAATGGCATTATGACAATTGTCGAAAGGGATTAACAACTTATCTATAACCTACCAGGTCGTTCAAATAGTGATCCGTAGTATCTCTAGTTTCAATATCATGTGGAGGAGGCTGATCATTCATTGGTTGAGGTACAACCGCTACCTGAACAAAAAAGATCAAGGCCAAGCGTCAGACAAAACACTAAAACCAATAAGTTTACGGTTGGGTTAGAAGCGTCACACCCAACCGTAAAAGCGTCCAACCCAACCGTAGACCCAACCGTAATACAACAAAAATAGCCAAACCAATGTTACGGTTGGGTTTTTAGCCAAAACCCAACCGTAACAAGTGCAGTAAATACCCATGCACGTAATAAGTTACGGTTGGGTTTGTGGTCAAAACCCAACCGTAACACTGTGAAACACAACTTTTGATAAAGACAAATGTATAGTTACGGTTGGGTTCTCAAGAAAACCCAACCGTAACTTATTAGGTGTAACAAAAAAAAAACACTATTATGCACCTCATTTCCTAAAATATCACCAAAAAATGTAAAAAGAGTTTAAGTTAGAATGATACCTGACTATTCTCACCGGTTGAATCTTCACTTTGACGATTACTATCTCCAATTGGTTTAGTTTCAGCATCACAACTTACACTTAAAACCTCTCTACCATCCAAATAATCATACATAGTTGGGTCTCCCTCAATGGGTATGTAAAATTTAGTTTGGGAATCATACAAGGATTCACCCTCCACAAATTTGCCACTAGAATCACTCATTTTGGGTTTTTCTAAATTTTGGGTTAAAACTCTCTTATCTCTCTTCCACTTTTCCCACCAACATAAAACAAATACAAGACTGATTTAAGCATAAAAAATGAAGAATATAGGAAATGGAGATGATCATTTACGGTTGGGTTTCAAGAAATAACCCAACCGTAAATACATTTCCACTAAAAAACTTATGGTTACGGTTGGGTAAGATAATTAAACCCAACCGTAATATAATTTGCAATAAAATAACATATTCGTTACGGTTAGGTTACATTACAAAACCCAACCGTAAATGATCATCGCACTTAAACTAACATTAAAAATTACGGTTGGTTTCTAAGACAAAACCCAACCGTGATATAATTTGAACAAAAATCACATATTTGTTACGGTTGGGTTTCAAGGCAAAACCCAACCGTAAATTATTCCTGAATAGTCACAAAAAATTTACAATTCCAACGTTTTTTTTTTTCAAAATCTAGCCGTTGGGAATTTTTTCCCTATAAAAGAAAACATTTCCTTTTATATTTCTCATTATTCTCTATCCCTTTCATTCTCATTATAATAATTCTAGACTTTCCAACTCATTCTCGCCATACCCTTTCAACCATTAAAAATGGTTCGATACACGAATGATGAAAATGTTGCAATTGTTCGAGGGTGGGTTACGATGATAGACCACGCTTACGAGAGAGCCTTCTATAACAACAATAGAAACGTTGATATAGCTGAAAATTGGATGGACTGTCAGGAGGACGATTCTTGGTGGGAGCGTGTGTTTGAAATGTTAGTGGCATTACACGGGAATAGATATCGGAGGACGATCAGTAACATCAAGGGACGCTTTGAGGCGTTGTATGAAGAAATGGAAAACCTAAAATTGGAAATGAAAATGAGAGTTGAAGCATTTCCCGACGAAACCAATGTGGAAAGAGTAAGTGTGTCAATTAATAAATCGTTCTTTCTTCCCAATTTTTTTTTAAAATAATGAAACTTATAATTGATTTATTTTTTTCAGCATGTCATGGCTAGGGCGCAGGGAGTTCAAGCATACAGATTGCTATCGTATCTTGGAACAAAGTTTATATCTTGAGTTTCGCCGTTATGATTAAGTGTTTAAGTGTTTAAGTGTTTCAGTGTAATCATCTAATGATCTACTGTATTTCGTTTCCTTTAGTTCTTCTATTAATGAAAAAAATAAGGTTTTTAACAACTCTGGTATTTGATAAGAAAATGAACTAAACCCAAGCATAACTAATTTTGTCTTAAAAACTTATATTACGGTTGGCTTCCATGACTCAAACCAACCGTAACCACTTTCCATACTAAAAAAATTCATATTTACGGTTGGGTTCGATTACTATACCCAACCGTAATAAAAATTGTACAAACATCGCAACTAGCTTACGGTTGGGTTTCAAGGCAAAACCCAACCGTAACAATATGGTCAAATATACACTAATACTAACACTACAAGTTACGGTTGGGTTCAGTGACTAAACCCAACCGTAACTACATTTCACTGTAAAAATCATTTTACGGTTGGGTTCGATTACTAAACCCAACTGTAAATAAATTGTAGAAACACCACAACTATGTTACGGTTGGGTTTCACCTCAAAACCCAACCGTAAATTCTGCGGGATTCTCAAATGTCTGAATTTCCGTCTCCTTAAAGTACACAATTCCAACGGATTTTTTGTTTCAAAAATCTAGCCGTTGGTTCCTTTTTCCCTATAAAAGGAAACCGTTACTTGTCACTTTCTCATTATTCTCTATCCCTTTCATTCTCATTATAATTCTACACTTTCTCATTATTCTCACCATACCCTTTCAACCACTAAAAATGGTAAATACATACACGAATGATGAAGATGTTGCAATTGTTCGAGCGTGGCATACGATGGTAGAGCATGCTTACGATAGAGCCTTCTATAACAACAATAACAACGTTGTTTCACAAGAAGATTGGCATGAGGGTCAAGATACCGAAGAATGGTGGAATCGGGTATTTCGAATGTTTGCGGCATTACAGGGGAATGTAAACCCTTGGGTTACGTGAAGAGCCATCAAGAGACGGTTTGAGACGTTGTATCGACAAATGAACAACTTAAAACTGGAAATGCAAGCTAGATTCGAAGCAAATCCCTACGAGAACGGTGTGGAAAGAGTAAGTTTGTCGATTAATAAATCGTTAATTAAAAAGAGATTTCTAAAATTCAAACTTATAATCGATTTGTTTTTTTTCAGCATGTGTTGGCTATGGAGCAATATAGAATCAAATATGGGGAGAAGTTCAAGCATACAGATTGCTATCATATTATGGAAACAAGTCGGGTGTTTGATTATCGCCATTATCTTTAAGTGCTTAAGTGTAATCATCCAATGTTCTATTGTATTTCGTTTCCTTTGTTTTTTCCCTTTAATGTACTACTTTAAATCTATTAAAATAGAAGGAATAAGTTACAAAGTTGTGTTTTAAACCCAATTTAGAGTATATTGAAAATCAAAAAACAGTTAACAGGACCACTTACGGTTGGGTACGATTACTAAACCCAACCGTAATAAATTCACAACTTGTCTACGGTTGGGTTTTAAGGAAAAACCCAACCGTAATTCTATGTTAAAATTGAAACAAAAATTAACATAATCTATTACGGTTGGGTTATAAGCCAAACCCAACCGTAAACTGTACCGGCTACGGTTGGGTTTTAAGGCAAAACTCAACCGTAATTATGTGTTGAAATTGGAACAAATACTAACAGAATTGTTACGGTTGGGTTATAAGCCAAAACCCAACCGTAAATTCTACTGGATAGCACAAATTTAGATTATCTAATTTGTGTGTTTTTCGTTTTTACTTTGTTTCAAACACCCAATTTACCTTCAATCTAGTAAAAATGATTGAATTATTTCAAAATTTTGATTTTTAAAACTCAACTTTAACAAAAAAAAATCAATTCCCAAAAGGATGAGTTACGGTTGGTTTTTCCTTTAAAACCCAACCGAAAATATGGGAAATATGGTGTTCAACATTTTCTTCTACTTACGGTTGGGTCTGGTTGAAAACCCAACCGTAACTATGGGAAAAAAATTCAAATCATTTGATTAGGTAAAAGATTATGTTTAATTAATCATGATTAGTTTAAACTAATTAATGTAATTAATATTACTAATCAGGGATGATTTGGGTATTGTGAAAATATTATGGATAAGGGGTCTTTGAGTTTTACTTCATAGTGTCCCTATTTCGTCTTATTATTGGAGCCCCTCTATTGATATGTGAGCCCCTATATCAAGCTTCTATGCTAATTGGACTTTAATATTACGATTAAAAACAAGCAAACTATATAAATTTATCGGAGTGTCTGATACCTTTCCGAACTTCCTCTATAAAAAATTCCACTCCTCCACCAACATTTGTTCCGGCTTCCTTAGCTTCATCTACAGCTTACCCTTCAGCAAAAAGAACTATCTTGACAGTCTGAAATGCAACAATGTTTTATTAAATAACCTAGGAATAAAATTCTATCTCGAGACCAACTGTGCATACCAATGAGAGACAAAAACTACCTTTCAGGATCCATCACATAGAGTTAAACATCACCATGAACCACCTTATAACGTTAAGGTGTAAATTGACTCTTATAAGAAGCAAACAAATGTAATGCTAAATATATCTGTAAATGGCCTAATAAACCCCATGATCATATAAAGAATAAGGAGAAAACAAGTGGAAGGGAGGGACTTAAACAAATGGATTAAATGAACCATCATCCTGAATAGGCACATAAGAACTCTCTGAAAAATCTGCAAGGACAAATTTAGAGAACAAATCACACAAATTACAAATGAGAAATTGAAAAATCAAATAGCAGGTTCATTAAAAAGAAGAACAAACACCTTAACGATCAGAACAGAAACCAATAAAACAACTCTCTTATTACATGTAGTTGGTATATTAATTAAGACTGCAAAACCTGAGCTAAAAAATCTGATAACGTCCCACGAGACTACTACTTCTTTAAAATTATACAGAAATGAGATACAACTCACAAATGGCAGAATACAACTTTGCACTCTTTAGTTTTAACTAACAAGTCGCCTTGATGGTTGATTGATCATGCTAGTTAAGTTACTCAAGCTAAACAACCATAAATCAAAATCACACATGAGGCAGATTACATTTCAAAAAGAGGAACTAATTCTTACCACTGATAGTTTCTGTCTCCTAGCCAGGGATAGAGAATCATAATACCATCCTTGGCTCATAGGGACAAAGTGAAATCAAATAAGAAGATCACGTTAACGAAGTGACATTAATCTACATGGTAAATAAACAAGAAACTTGTAAAGAGCACTATATACATGTCCTTCTTAAGACTTTATTAAAATTATAATTTTATACAGAAATGGGACACATCTGATAGATGATAGAACCACACTTCCTCACTATTCAGTTTTTACTAATAAGCGCCTTGAAAGCTAATTTATCACTCTAATTTACTAAGTCAGACTAAACATCGCACATGAGGCAGACTACAGTTTAAAAAGAGGAACTAATTATTGACACTGATAGTTTGAGTCTCCTCGCTAGGGATAGAGTCATAATACCATCTTTGGCTCATTAAGCCATAACGGAAATCAAAGAATATCATGTTAACGAAGAGACAGTGATCTACAGGATAGATAAACAAAATAAGTTAAAACATGGAACTTGTGAAAAGAACCATATACACGTCAACACAAAAAGCTACATGACGTCTTCCAAACGAGAGTAAGTAGCAAAATAAATTGAAAGAAGAAGATGATAAAATCAGATACAACAAGAAAACCATTCTGGAAAACATAAAACCATAATGGCTAAAGAGTGATATATTATTGTGACATAAAAAGGAAGGAAAAAAAAATTCACCTAAACCACCATACCTTCAAGCAAACATCAGGGCAGGCCAATAAAAAGCTTTCCTGACAAACTAAAAATTCAAACCTGAAATGAGAAAAAACCAAACAAGCTCAGACAAAATTTGGGACCAAGAGAGAGAACCGAAAGTAGACGAAAACATCAGGGCAGGCCAGCAGAACATTACAGAAATTACACCACAAAATTTAAACTCGATATTTGGTTATACAGTTAACCACCACCATATATGACATCTTACACTTCTAAAACCTTAAACAGAAAAATCATACAATATCCGGATGAGGAAGGGAGAAGTTTAACAAACCAAGTAAGAAGTAAAAATTAACAAAAACAGACCTTAGAAAAAAGTTGTCAACCTCGGAACGTACAGAGACCTCTTTAGATACCTTAACGAAACAGGAAACCGAAGTTAAAATGTCCTGGTACCCCTGACCAGGAGAAAAAGAAATCGGAATTTTCTGAAAAAGGTCATTAATAGATTCAACCAGTAGAACAAGAAGCAAAAGAACAACAACATAAGCAAAAAATGCATGAAGCTATACTATAGAGGATACCAAGACCAGTCCAACACCAACATGTATAGGTCTACCACCAACAATGGACTGTAAGTCGTTGTAACTAACTGACTGTAACAAGAGTATCAAGAGAAAATATCTAATTAGAAAGGGGTACATATTGTAACAGGAAAATTTAGCAGGTATACGCCACAGTATAGGGTTAGCAATTAGGCATCATCATAACAAAGCAATTTCATTTGGTACACTTAGTTATACTAGGACAACACACAAGTAACAAATGGCAGCACAAATTTTTCAGTGACAAGCCAACATAGCTACAGATACAAAACATATATTCGGCATTGCTTGTTAAGAATAAAGACATCTCCACTTCTTAAAAAAAAAGAGAGACAGGGTGATGGAGGGAGACCTAAATAAAAACATCATGGGCGCCTTCTCAGCTTGTTTACTAATCCAGCTTGTTATGAAAATTGGAATCACTTGAAAAGATTCGTCAATGATAAGCAACCTGATACCAACCTGATAAGTAAACCTTGCATCAATGATTTACATTCAACGATGGGTATTTACATAAAAAAAAAAAACTGAGTTTTGCCGCATAGAAGATTTTACACTATCAGTTCGCATGCTAATATATACTAATATGGTTTACCACCAAAACCAGAAGATGGCAAGTCATGTCACACCATTGTAGCTCCTAGTTTTGCTAAAGCTCCGAAAAGAAAAGTCAAGTCGCACCGGAAGATGGCAAGTCACACCAAAGTAGCTCTTAGTTTTGCTAGACAATAACAGCATTATGAAGTGAAATCAGATTAACATAATTTAACCACCAAGATGATGAAGCAAAAGACAGTGCTACAACGCAGTTTATTACCTCCGGAGAAGTTACCCATTGTTTAACTTTAACTTCCCAGTAGGCCCGTCTTTCCTTCAACTTCTTTACCAGGGGGTCATATAGACCATAAACTTTAAGGGACTGCAGACCTATAAACAATAGAAACTGTTGCTCAGTACCCTGCCATGTTAAAATCCTAGATGCTTACTTCTAAAGTCTCATATGATACTTATGCAGGAAAAGAAGTTACTTCATAGTTCATACTGACTGTTGTAAGCGTCGGGAGTGCACTTTTCCAGAACCCGAGAACTCCAGCTTCATCAAATTGGACCTGTGATCCGTTTTCTCGTCAAAGAACAATAGAGTTGCTCAGTATCATTCAAGGGTAGTGATGTATTTGCCTCATGTACAGTTTCCTTGAACTCAATCTGAACGAGACCTATTTTTCACTAAATTCAACAACATCATACTCAGTATCATTGCAACTCATCCTTGAAAAGAAAACTGTATACAAATTTTGCAAGCTCTACAAAACGAGGGCCAAGGGAGATCAAAGTGAAGCATCCAAAGTCATAAATAAGCACCTTGCTGATGAGCCTGGAGCATACATGAGAGCTCCTAATGTGCTTGTAGATAGAAAACCTATCCTAACAGTACAGTACTAAACTACCAAAAACCAATTTACTGATTTAGAGGAGATAGGAAGTACACCAAAATACTTGAAAGTTCTAGTACTTGAGAAAAAAATTTATCTTGTGAAGCTGTAAGAACTTATTGACCAGACTGATTCAAATTCTTTACTGATCCAAGAGAGGTTGAGTAGGAAACTACAGTTCAACACAAATATGAACTTTGTTATTGCTGATAATTTGTGTTTCGTCGCTAGGGATAAATTCATAATACCGTCCTTGGCACATTGTGACAATACGAAATCGAAGTAAGAGCATCAGCCTCTGCGTCACCAAAATCTGAACCTGGGGAAAAGTCAACTTACTCTAAAGATGTTTTACACAACATCAGCTAAATAACATACAACTACAATAAAACCAGAAAAATTGAACAAAAAAATTATATGTCATAACATCAAGGAACCAAACACAACAAATCACATACTCAACAAGGAATAAGGGAAAGCTATGAAGTGATAAACAATACCATGCCTTAAATAGCCGGAAGGTAATAACCCAACACAAGCCTTAGTGTATCCATGGCATCTGACCACCTCAGTAACATCTTAGGCTCCTACAACCTGAAATAGGATAGAAACAAACATTTCAAGAACAAACCAGAAGTAAAAGTGAATCAAGAGTAAACTAAACAAAATCAGACCATATATAGTAGCTGTCAACCTCAGTGCAATTAGTGCCCTCTTCAAATAGATGGGAGGGAACTTGAAAAGCAACGAAATTCCTGCTACCTAAAGTACGAAGCACACGAGTAAGAAAGTAGAGTTAAAAAATTACCAAACATGCAACATAATAGTTTAATTGCATGCAAGTTAATCAAAACAAAATTAGGGAGGAACGTTAAGTACCATCCTTGATAAGAATGGAATGTCACCCAAGATACAATATGCTTGTGTAATTATGAGAAAGGAACTAACCCCTGACTTGCTCAATATGTCCTATTAATATGAATTTAGCCTTCCAGTTCCTACATCCCATATCTAGTAAGAAAACAACAACAAAGAAACAAGGATCAGAAGACACAACACCGGAGTATGTTTGCCACTACAATTAGTCAGTTAATTAAGAAATAGATATAGAAATGTGGTTAACCCTTAAAGGAACTAATGCAAGATTGACCATCTGTTTTAGAAGCAGACGATAAACTACTCTGAAGCACCAGACACATAAAATAGATACCTAGATGTGTTCCAAAAACCTTCAATGTACGATCTGCAGAGCCAGTACAAAACCACGAATTGCTAGGGTCAAACTCAATAGATCTCACCCACCCTAAAAACATTATAATTCTTCATGAGACTAAATAAAATCCAGTGGTTAAATAGATACACGACTTTTATAACCTGAGCAAGACGAGGGCAAAGGGGCATCAAAATGAAGCATGCAAAGTCATAAAATAAGCACCTCATGAGCTTGGAGCACCACCTGATGTGCTTCTATATGCACCACCTGTATCTTTTCTCGCATAACTAAAACCTGTAAAGCATTTCCGTGAAACAAGATACCCTTATAAATAATTCAATGTACTCATAAACTTGTCTGTATGACCGAACTAAAATGCAAAACAAAGAACATCCAGGTGTAAAAACAAGTGAAGACCTAAAGATTGCTCAAGAGGAACGTAACTTTTACTCCGTTAAATAAGACCTAAAAGGTAACGTCAAAAAAAAGTGACACGATCTTAGCTGTTGTATCTCTCTTCCTTTTAGTCTTCCTGGATTTTTCTGCTAGCACAACTCTCTCTTCCTCTATAAGTACCAACTAGCACATTTTGAAAGAAAAGATTCTCCCCATATTGGTAATCCTAAGGAAAGTAAAGTAAGACTCTAGTTCTCCCACTACAGACAGTATTATAAACAACTCTAGTATTTTCGCTCAGGGTTAGAATCCTACATCTACCACGACTTGGAGAGTAATTCAATGGATGACACCAAAATTACCAACATTGAAGGTGGAGAGAAAACTTGTATTCTTCAAAAGGTAGAGAGGAAAACCCCTGATTTTGTTTTCCCTAAGTTTTACCTAAGATGTATATATTATTTTCCTTGTTATTAGGAAAATTACAAGAACATTATTAAACTGGGGAAATACAGCAATCAAGAGTAGTGAAAAATGAAATTTCTAAATAACAAGTGAAAGAGAGGGGAAACTTGATTCATTCTTCAAATGATAGGAAAATCCTGCCAACTTGAATTGATCATCAAATTATTCAGATTTTTACTCATGAAGGCGACTGGACAGTAGATTGATGATAAACCCGGGACTAGTCCCATTCCCTCATATTCTTCAGGTTCCTCTCCCCTTTGTCAAGTAGTTAATCGATTTCAACCTATATTGACGCAGTCAATGCTCTTAATTAGCCAATAACCATCACTCAGAAAAGGGGTCTGATCCCCTTGGTAAAGTAGTTAATCGATTACGTCCATTTGCATATAAAATTAGAGTTTCATACAATATATATTAATAGTTAATAGGAAAAATTGTTTGATAAATGCAAGTTAAAAAAGAGGTTATTGATAAAGATACTTATAGGATCCCTGAGGCAATCATAGTTATGCCCTATGCAAGCTTCCTGGGTGAAAAAGAAAGTTGGCTAGTTTCAGTTATGAAGTACAGAACAGAAAATGCAGAGCAACATAAAAAGATAAAACCACTCACTATGAGAGCCAGTCACATGCTTCTCAGATCCAAGACAAGCTGCCAAAAGAAAAACCAATATAGTTGAGCCAGCATCCAATCCTGAAACAAAAAGAACAACCCAAAAAATCCAGCATGTCTCTTTCTCCTCCAATTGATCAGCTCCATGTGGTCTTTCAGTCCTAAAACTGAAAACAAACAAAAGCATACATTCTGTAGATGAATCAAAAGAAAATGGTAACAAACTGACAAACTAAGTTGAATGTATAAATAAACAAAATCACACTTCGAATAGGAGCAGCCAAACCCAAACCTTGCAACAAAGTAGCACATATGAAATCTCTGAAAAATCTGTAGTGCAAAGGAAATTTTTGTAACAAATTACACAAATTAAGTAACCAAGGTCATTTAGGATGAACAATAACCAACTTACCAATCACAAGAGAGACCTAAGAAAGAATTCTTGCAGCACATGTGTCCCCTGAGAACTCATTAGTTGATATAACAAGACTGCACACATTGAGAAAAAATCAAATATCGCTCAACAAGACAGACAGTCAGGCCAAAACAAAGCTTGTGAAGAACGGAAAACATAGAGCAACATAAGAAGATAAAACCCCTGACTATGAGAGCCAGTGGCATGCTTCTCAAATCAAAAATGAACTGACAAAAGAAAAACCAATACAATTAAGCCATGTCGAAGACAAACTGCTAAAAGAAAAACCAATACAGTTAAGCCAACATACATCCTGATACCAACAGAACAACCCACAAAATCCAGGTGACAAACTTGAACCCAGCATGCCTCTTCCTCCCCTCTAATTTGCCAGCTCCAAAAAGTCTTCCAGTCCTAAAACTGGAAACCACTCACTATGAGAGCCAGTGACATGCTTCTCAGATCAAAGACAAACTGCCAAAGAAAAACCAATACAGTTAAGCCAACATCCATCCTGAAACCAACAGAACAACCCAAAAAAAGATAATAATTTAACTGCATTCCAGATGCTCAACCTTTAAAAAATCAAAAACATCAAAAAAAACAGATCTTGGTATAGAAGACTAAATAATAACTGAATCCAATCATGCCCTTCAAGATTCAACAATGGAATAAGTAAATGTCACTAAAACTTCATTTCAAAATTATAATTTATACAGAAATGAGATACGACTCCCGGAACTCCCCTATGCTCTTCAGTATTTACTGATGATCGCCTTGACAGTAGATTGATGATGTTTAAATCAGTCTACACGGAAAAGTCAAAATGTTAAACCCCAAATATATTGGTTAATAAAAACCACTCACTAAGTGAGCCATTCTGAAAAAGGAAAAACCAATACAGGTAGACCACAACAAATAGTGAAAAACTAGAACCCAGTATTACACACTTTCACCTTAAAAGTAAAAGATAGCAAAACAAAACTTAGATTGAAGCCACCAACCTCACTGCCACAAATCGGTAGTCTAACATGCATAACATGACTTGTGGTGAATCCGACACATATAGCAAGACCATCTTTATCACAAATTGATTCTGGAAAACAAAAAACAACAACA
>JAJJMC010014297.1:1956925-1967414 GCA_023531435.1 Papaver californicum | reverse complement strand
AAACGAGGTGCAGGAGGAAACATAGTCATCAAAACAAATTCAACTCATAGATCAATCCCTGTGGCAATCAGATACATGTCATACGCCATCCCTGGTGACCAAAATCCGTTTAAGAAAAGCATAATAAAGATACCATCATAAAGGCAAGCAATTTTCTTGTTACAATTTAGCCCAGCGATTAGCTATTGTAACATAGATTACCTCATTGAGTTAATACATGTCGTGAAAAATCACTTAGGTTAATACAGTCAACTTAGTTTTAGAATATGAAACTCCAAAAACTAGTGCCATATTTATGTGCTCTCTTTGAACTTGCTAGTAGTTGAGATAATTACACAACACAAGTCCAAATCACGAAAACAAATCAGCTAAAGGTTATAGAGAAGTAATGTATTAAGATTAAATTACATGACAAAATTCAGAATAGACTCAATACACAGTAAATGACCAGTTGTTACCAATATAATGAATCAATTGAAAAAACACCAAAAGTAAACATAATTCTACATTCACAAAGCACAGATCAAGCATATAACACCAAATTAGGGTTTCTCAGGAATAAAAAATCAACCAAAAATCAAACAATCAAACAATCAAACAACAAATCAATAAGAAATCATATCCACCAAGAACCCTAAATTAACCAAAACCCTAAATTCTCAAAACACTAATCAGACATCAAATTAGACAACATATGACACAAAATAATGCATAACGAACCAATTTTTACAACAAATTTACAACAATATTGAAAGTGAAGATCGGAAAATCCCTGATCTTGTTTGCCCTAACTGTATATACTTTATTTACCTTGTGAAGATAATTACAGAGTACAAGAAAATTATTGAAAAAACGGAATTCGGAAATACTTCAATAGAGAGTAACGAAATGTGATAATTCAAAATAACAAGTGAAAGAGATTCGAAACTTATATCCATTGATTCTTCAAACCGAAAGGAATCAGATCTGCAGACTTGAATCTTGATCATCAAATTCTTCCATACACATAATCAGATCTTCAATTAGAAATCCTTAAGAACAATCTCGAACGATCTTCAAAACTTAGAAACGAAAAACCCCTAATTCATGTTTGTTCTAAACTTGAACGAGAGAGAAAAGAAAAATGAAGAGAAATAGAAAATAATACTACGCATAAATGAATCATCTATTTATAGAACTTTCTGGTAAATCCATCAACGGTTTAAATTTAAGGGTTTGAATTTTGATCGTACGGTACTAACAGCTATCAAAAAACTAGTCGTTAAAGAGAGAGTTGCTAAAAAGAAACCTTATTGTTATATGGGACTGGAACTTTAGGGGAAAAAACATCGTACACGGAACTTTAGGGAAAAAACATCGTACACGGAACTTTAGGGGAAAAACATCGTACACTTGCCAAATTCGTGCCGAACAAACTTATGATTTTCAAAACATGTTACCAAAAAAAGCACACACAGTATGTAGAGTACAAATAAACCTCCAAAAATTGAAGAGATTATATTAAAAAAATTTCTTTTTTTGAGACTCTTTTATTTGAAGAGATTATTCAACTAATAATCTAGTGTCATAAGATTTACATAACAACTAGATGACCTCTGCCATGGTACATGTAATCTGACAAAATACGTCTCTCTTATTACTTGATTAATTTTATATTCGATCATAACCCCATTGGTCTTGGTTGCTTGATATACTAAATCCTTAATATTCTTTTTAAAGGAAGGTTTTGGTAATTTTATGTTAAATGTATAAGATTTTATCAGAGACTGTTGTTTCATGTGACAATTATTTTTTTCACCTTTCATACGAAAAATTAGTTTTACACAGTTTTTGTATGAAAAGTTGGTCTTTCAGTTTTCCTTTTTATGATATCGTGGGTTTTCACCAAGGGTGGAGTTAGAAGTTCTCCTATGAAAAGATAAAAAGTCTTGAAGGTAGATAAAAAGGTAATAAAAAATTTAGAATGGGCAAAAAAAATATTTTTTAAATAGATAAAATTGGGTTTGGGAGCCAGCCCAGCAGGGTAGACAATTGTCTACCCTTGCCATAGACTGGCTCTGTCCCTTGTTTTCACATTTGATATTTTTATAAAAAATTATTTTTTTCTCTTGAATTTTTGCGTGGAAAATTATTTTTGACCATAATTTTTTTACTTACAAAATTTTCAGTAGAAAATTGTGTTCACTTTTAAAATAATAAAAAAAGAAAATTTTAATTAATAAAATTATTATGCTTCAGAGAAAAGCGTAACACAAAATATTGAGAGAAAAAACTAAATCATGGAAGATAAAAAATAGAGAGAGAAAAATCATGAATTAATCTTGAAAGAGAAAAAAAAAGAGAAAAAATAGGAGAGAAAATGAAGTAAGAAAATAAAAACTTAAGTAGATTTTTTTTTACTTTATCATAAAAGGTCGGAGTGCATCTATGTGCGCCCCTACTAAACCAGGGGTGCACATTCCTCCCATCCTTACAGGCTCTTATCTAACCCTAGTTGTCTAATATTGGGAATTGGAGAATAGCCCGTGGGTTATAACCCCAAAGGTGTCACTATCCATGTACAAAACACCTATCAAAACAAACTAACACAAAAACCCTATTTAACATAATATGTCTAAATTAACCTTTTAGTTTAACTCATCCCATCAAAAACAAAAAACAACAACATCTTCATCCCAATTTCGAATCTCTTTTCACCACCAACACTACCAACACCAACCACCACCACCACCACTAGTATCACCGCCACCACTGATACCAATACCACCCCACCACCAACTACCAGCATCATCATCACCACCACCACCACCAACAACAGTGAGAAGAGATAGATCAACACCGCAACCACCAACCACCACCACCAACACCATCTCCACCGTCAATACCAGCACCACTCCACTACCACCAACCAACATTACGATCAACATCATCACCACAACGACCATTGCCACCACCAACCACCACCACCAAACACCAACACCATCTCTATCCCACCACCACCAACTAGCAAACACCTCCACCGACCAGCACTACCATCAACATTACCACCACAAACCAGCAACACCACCATCAAAAACTTACCATATCACTAAAACATTGGTTTCAACGATAAAAATTAGGCAGAAAAATGAAGAAACTAAATTTGGTTTCAACATAAAAATGTCATTTCACTAACACAACTTCAACGAAGAAACCAAATGAACCAAACTGAATAAACTAGGAAAATATTAGAACTTATTGTTTCACCATTAAAAATTTGGTTTCATGATAAAAAATAGACAAAAATCAGATGAAACCAAATTTGGTTCAACAAAATTTTCTATTTTCACCAACAAAAACATTGGTTTCAACGTTGCTTAGTTTTTGTAAAAAATTGATGATACCAAATTTGGTTTCATCATTTTTCTGCCCTTTCACCAACACAAATGTTAATTTCGACAATGATGATTTTCGACGATGATGATCTGGAGGTGGTGGTGGTGGTTTTATAGGAGTGAAGGAGGAGGAAGACGTGTTGTTGGTGGCAAATCTGGAAGTGTTAGTGGTGGTTGTAGAGGATAGAAGGAAAAGGCGAAGGTATTGTTGGTAGCGGATATGGAGATGCTGGTGGTGGTTTTGGAGGATAGAATGAGGAGGCAGAGGTGTTGTTGGTGGAGGATCCAGACATGATATTGGGTTTGGTGGTGATGTAGGAGAAAGAGAAAGAGAAGGAGACGTTGGTGGGGGAAATGGAGGCAGAGGTGTTGGTGGTGGCAGATATGGATATGGTAGTGGTTTGATGATAGCGTGGGATTAGGGAGTTGCTGGTGTGGTGATGGAGGAGGAGAAGAAGGAGGAGGCGGTGAAAGAAGAAGAGAAGAAGATGATGAAAGAAGATAAAGAAGAAGGATAGGAAAGGGTAAGTATGACGTTTAAAAAATTATTATAAACTAAAAAATTATAAATGGAAATGGGGTTTTCGTGCCATTTTCATTTCAAACGGTTTTTATTTATCCACAATAATATTGGTGGAGTTTTTGCATACCAAGTTTGGTCACCTTGGTGTTTTACTCCTTATAGCTGAAAGAAATATTGGAACCATAACCAAATTAAATACATCTCTCTTCTTTTTTAACAAATTATTTTATTTTTGATCTTCTTGGAAATTAAAATTAAGATGTTCTATCCTCCATATTAAATTGTTATATGCTACTACATGGTGGGAAAAGCCTGTTGAATTTCAAGAAAAGCCAAACCTACACAATATTCACTGTAAATATAAAATTCATAAAAGGAGAATGTAATAATTAATAGAAATCTACATTCAACACCCAGAAAAACCAATATAAATGGATTTTCAACATGGATTTTCATTAATTCTTGTACCAGAAGTTCTTTGTGTGGTTATGACTGAAAAAAGAGTAGTTGGATCTGGATAAATGGTTCCGATATCTGCAGCTTTTGGTGATAATGACTTCTTTTGTGCAATTAATGCAAGTGGAGGTAAAAGAAGATTAATGGGTCCACTATCCAAAAGTTGTTCTGTTATTTGAGATTGATGATTAATTGATTATTAACATTACTAACAGTAGTAGTACCATATGAAGATCTTAATTCATATTTACGAACTTTCTTATAATCTCTTAACATATTATTGTCCCATTTATCATTATACTGATTTTGACTTTGCAAAAATCCATTTTCCCTACAATAATTTTCAACCCATTTCCTTCTAAGGATGCCAATGCAAAGAGATATATTAATGCTGGAGATATAATTAGTTGTGTTTCTTGTTATGGTTCATGATTGTGAATCAGTATCAATCTTTTCAAAATAAAAGTAGTAACCACGACCTTTGAACCTGGCTACATTTGTTCGCCTTTTTCTCCCGCTTATGTGATACCTATTTAAAATTTAGATCTAGGAATAGTGAATTATATGCTAAAATTGTCATGCGGAAGCCATGTGTAAACGAGGGAAATGTTTAGGGGGGATACGGGGTGTATAAATGATTTTTGGTCTACTTTGCTATCTGTACGAAAGTCTTTAAGAAGTCAGCTTTGTATTTGTACGAAATTTTTTAAGAAGTCAGCGTAATGGGTTGTTCAATGACAGCTACCTTAATCGATATTATGTCATTGACTGATGGTCTTCTTTTTCATAAAGAGCATTTTACACCGTATATTCTTCACAACAATTAGAAGTTCCATCGGAAATTTTTAAATTTTTGTAGCGATAATGGTCACCTAGGCCAAGTGATATGGTTATATGTTCAATTTGGCTTTAGCTGTTAATGATAGAATTATGGCATATCTTTGGTTGTAATGTTGCCAAAAACTATAATTTAGCTACTGAGAGAGGTACACATATGTTTCACTCACTGGAAAATTGATGGTTGGCGGAAACTATTTTAACCTACATTTACTGAAACTAGTTTCCGTAAAGTAACATTCTAGGTCCATGGTTCGCTCTTTAGACTTAATATTTATATTTATAAATGGTGGACCAAAAAATCTAATTGATGGAAACTTAATATTTGTCGTTAGAAAAAAATAAAAATTGAATTACCATAATGGATGGTTTTCTTGTGGCCCTTGACTTGCTTTGATATAGCCAAAACCAAAAAAAATAACACATCATAGTGCGAGCCTTTAAAAGACACACAAAAAAAAAGTATATATATAATAAACACGGCATCTATTTTTAACTTTTTTATTAAAGTTTTATGTGATATTTATTTAAATTTTAAATCTAGGAATAGTAAACCATATATTAAATGTTGAAGGAAATATTTTTTCTGGCTATATTGGGTCTACGAGAATTATTTTGGCCCTATTAAATTTTTCTCTCAACTAGAGTGTGGATAAGAGGTGTCTATTTAGCTATTATAAAATTTCTAACTACCCTCTACTCACTAATTACCCCTTATACTTAAATCAAAATATAAATACAAAATTTTTTCCTAATTTCATTACATTCCAAATCAAACAAAATCTAAACCAATAAAAAAACAAAAAAAAAAAATTTATTTTCTTTCGCTCCAAAATCTAAAACCCTAACCCTAACTTTTCCAAAAACAAAATCCCATCATTCGGAGTCAACTACAAGGTAAATCTCTATAAACCCTTTCTTATAATAGCATTTGTGATAGATCCATGTGTAGAAATCTTCGTTTTCGTGAATAATATTCCTGTTTTTTTCCAGAATCGTTGGATGTGGATCCATCGTATCCAATTATCCAACGATTCTGGTTGTACTCTTCATGAGCATAAAGAACATGCGTCAGAATCGTTGGATAATATGGATCCATATCCAACGATTCTCGTTTCATATTAGTCGTACAAAGTTACCATTGCCAGAATCGTTGGATACGGAAGAACATATCCAACGATTCTAGCTCTTTTTATATATTGGAATCGTTGGATAAGACACCTTATTATCAACTGATTCCTTTGCTTTCATGTTCTACCTGATGAGAATCGTTGCTTACTAGAGACCGTATGTAACGATTTTGTATATGAAATTTGTGGTGTTTTATCAGTATCTAGACATACTACCTAACCAACGATTCTGGCTTGGTTTTTTCCTGATAGCTTTTACAAATAGAATCATTGGATAAATATGGTTTTACCTAACAATTCCGTTCTGTTCATTATATACACAATTGTCTGATGGTGATTGAACGAAAGATTATTGTTGTTGATTATTAAATGCTTCAACTAGAGATTATTGATTGAATTTTTTTGTTGTTCAATTTGTTTATTTGTACATCCATTATGGATGGTCTCAAAAGAGGTTATGGTTCAACAAGACAATATAACATTGATATGAGGTCACAGAAAAAGGTTGTTCGCGACATCAGCTACCCAAGCCAGACCAAACTGGAAGAATTCCTAGAACTCCTGCGTTTGTTGGCAATGGAAGAGCTTGAGGAGGTGATTGAAATATCATCCGTCTTAAGAGAGGAGATTGCTAATTGGAGAGCCCAAGATGCAATACTTGAAGAGGCTGCTGCTGAAGATGTTGTTGCCGCTGCTGCTGCTGATGGTGGAGATGATGGTGGAGATCCTCCTGCGGCTGATACCTAATCAATATTTTCAAACAACATACTGAAATTAATTTTCAACTATATATCCTAAAGTTGGCATAATCTAAAGTTTGCATTACCTAATGTTTGCATAATCTAAAGTTTTTGCATATATAAAACCAAAAATAAAAATGCAAGAAATTAATCAGAGAACAAACAAACTTACCGCATTCGAAATCCTTAAAATAGAACGTATTTGTAGTCTTCCACCGACGTTCTAATAATAATTAAATAACAACTGATCAATAGTTCTTATTGTTTAAAAAATATAAAAGATACCACGGATATCTTTGGACTGTTTCTTTCAATACACCAGGGAGACACTCATACACCATAGCAAATTCAGTCTACCCATCTCTTAGCTTGGTAAACTGACTTCTCTCTTGATGGCCTGATATATGTTCATCCAGTACACTAGTTCCCGCAAGCTGTCTAATATGTTGAAACCCCTCCTCTCTATCCTGATCCCAGTTTACTCCACTCTTTGGGCCGCCTGATGGTTGTCAATTTCTGTTTCTTTTATACCTTACACTCATTTTAGCAGAAAATATTTTTTGCAGTAAAAACTTTAGATTGGGACGAGAGACTCAACCTAGGCCGAGCGGCTCAGATTGATTCGACAACGTTGAATCTCAATGGTTATAATCCAACGACTCTCATTCTCTCCCTATAAATTCAAACAATTTCAACTCCAAATTCACACCTTCTCCACTCAAAAATTCTTCTACTTTCACTTCAATCTTAATCTTTCGATCTCAAACTTTTAATCTCAACTTATGATCAAAAAAAAATTCCAAAATTTTTACTGCTCTAGTTTATATCTTGTAAAAGGCGTAGTATATTAAATTATTTTATGAAGATTATTTTTTAATATGATTTTAGTTAATTCAATCAAATTATTAAGCTTGCTTATTCCTTTTGAAATCAAATTACTTATAGTTAAAATTTAAATTGAATTATTTATTGTTAAAATCATAAGTAGTCGTTTGATTAGAGAAGCAAAATACGAAGAGTTTCTTGTGGAAATTTTTTTTGAGAAAATTATAGAGAAGATTGATTTTGGTGTGAGTAGAGAAGATTGATTTTAGGTTATATTTATAGGGGTAAATTATTATAGCCGTTGGATTCGACGGTTGTCGAGGAAAACTGAGCCGCTCGGCCTAGGCTGCCTCGATCGGTTCAGTTTGAATCTTTTAACCAGTTTCCCACTGCACAAAACCAAGTTTACCTACCCACATGTCTTGGAAAATTGAAGGATATGTCCATGCCCACTGAAATTGCTCTAAATATGAATATTTTTTTATCGCGCACCTGCATAAGCAAAATTTAACAAGCACCTCTACCTCCTTTGGATGATTAAGATGTGACGTCATCTATTTATAGGCTTAACCATAATTATGTTCCCGATTTTAACTATATCTTACAGAATCTTTTTCCTGCACAAAATGTATAATCTTTTATCTTAAAATGTACAGCATATCCACACATATTTTGGGCGCCAAAAACTCATCTATCAAATGATGATGGAAGACTTTCTTATAGAAAAATGAATTCCATACAGCATCATAACGGGTGCATAGTAGTGATACGGGCGTAATTCATACATATTTACCTCTTAATTTATATTTGCTAGTGCTTAAATTGTACTAATAATATAAATTTATTGTTTATTAGGTGGTTTACATAAAATCTGAAGTTACAAAAAATAAGGCTAATCAACCTAAGTTGAGACCGACGGTGGAAAATTGACTTCACGTACAGGAAAGGAATCACTTGGACTTCACCTTTTGTGCAGGTCTTTCAGCTGGTCAAGGAAGTGAAGTTTTACACACGCTCATTAGTTATCAGTCAACAACCGCACTTGTTTCAACTTCTGAGTCAAGGACACGGTTCTAAAGGTAGGTCTGTTTGTGCTAAGGTAGAACAACCTGTGAAGAAGAAATGATGAGAGAATTGAGAGGTCTGTTTGTAAAGTGAAGAGCTAGAAGGCTAAGGCTACCTAGGGCTATGGTGCTAAGGTAGGTACGGTTGGTGGTTTTGTTGATTAAAGAGAGGCGGACATGATGCAGGGACAAGCTATAGAGAAGTCGTTGTCTGTTGGGAATAGAAGAAAGAGAAACATGTCAAGAAGGTATGCTAGGTGGTAGGTGAAAGTGATGGACTGAGTTGACCGAGTAATGGCTAAGTAGACAGGCTAAAGGAGTTGGCTACTGCTGGGAAGGCTTTCACGTGATAAAGGGAACAACGTAGGTAAGTTGAAAGACTAGGTACAGCTAGGTGTAGAGCTAGCCTATGGGTTAGACGGAAAGAAAGCATCATGCTTCAGATGGCACTCAAGTTCCTAGCTTTCTGGGACTTACCCTATATGGCTATGAACCATATGTGAGATGGAGGATAGTCTAGGTTTTTGAGGCTAAAAAAAAGAAAAAAAAAGAAGTATGGACACGTTGGTGTAGACTAGGATTTATGAGTTGTTCTTGAAGTAGGGGACAGTTAGGCTATAGCTAGGCGTGAAAGTGAGAGGACATGAGCCAACGGAAGCACGTGGAGAAGAAATGTTGGAGTAGGGAATGATGAGAGATAGGCTGGTACGGCTAGAGTAATGGGTAGGCTTTTCTTTTGGATTTTGGGTTTTGGACAAAGTACAAAGGGATCAGAGAGAGAGAGACTATAAAAGAAGAAAAGAAGAAAGAAGGACGGGGATTCTTTTCGGCGGCTCTTTTTGGGCAGTTCTGTTTTTTTGACAGGAGTTTTCTTCTTGGGAGGAGGACACAGGAGCAGATTGAAGCTGCCGTACAGGTGGAAAGAGAAGAACAAGACTATCATACTTTTGGGTTCAATTCTTTATCTTTATTCTTTTCTAATTATTTTTATGGGTTTTAAGAAACCCATCTCCATGTCTAGCTAATTAACTTGTAATTAGGGTTCTATGTTGAAACCACTTTTGGTACAAGACTAATTAAATTGAATTATTGAGTAATAGACCATTATGATTTGAATAGATTAATTCCATGATTTTTGTTTATTGATTTTAAATCTAAATTAGTTGTCGTTTCACCGGTTCTGTACAATACAGTAACTTGTGCGTAGAATCAATAGGATAATAAATATGTTTGTCTACTTTTTAGATATTTCATGCTTTGGTTAAATCTTTAGATGGGGTATGCTTTTTAGAGCCGGATATTATTTGTGAACCTACAATTAGTTTCTTATTATTTTCTCGCTAACGCAATTAGATGTATGCTTCAGACTAGGGCTTTTCATGCGCAATGCTTAGGGCGTCCCAGTGATATTTGCGACTCTTATACATATAATAGGTGATGTCGATAGAACGAACAATAAACAAATATTCATGAGTTATGTTTCATTTCAGTAATTGATAGACACATTTTAGTGTCTAATTTGCACCTTAATTTCTAGTGA
>JAJJMC010014297.1:1933950-1956915 GCA_023531435.1 Papaver californicum | reverse complement strand
CAAGTTCGAGAATCGAATCTTTATTTACCACTTTCTAAACCACATCAGTAATTAAATAGAAATAGTGGTGGATACTGAAAAACCCTGGTTACCGACTCTCCCGTTAGATTTATTTTTATTAGTTTAGTCTGTTTTATTATTTTATCTAAAAATCCAAAAATATTGTTTCTGGTTAGGTTATTAAAGATATCAATTGCAGTATTTCCCCGCTCTCTGTGGGTTCGACCCGTACTTGCCGTTGTCTATCAGTTAGACGTCGTGCGATTGTGGTTATTATATTGGGTAATTCCAAATAACATCAATTTTTGGCGCCGCTGCCGGGGAGCGGTTGTGGAATATCGTAATTAGTATTTTTAATTTTCTAATCGTAGTTTAGGTTTTTATTTTATTTTGTATATATTTATAGTTATTTTATGATTTTTAGTTCTATTTGACTCGTTTTGTGCTTTAGTATCTCTTTTCAGATACTTTTTCGAGGATGATGAATTCTACTCAGAAGACGTCATCTGAGATGACGATGGGGGAACTAATGTATGGGCCAGGATATAAGGAAATTTGTGCTTTTAATCGTCGCGTGTATGGAACTTGGCATCCACATCGTTCCGTCATACATGGTTATTCTTCAAATACGGTAAGTCAACAATCACCTCAGTTTAGAACTAGAGAGTATAACTTGTCTAGTCTTGAACAAAGAGTGAGAGTTATGGAACGCCAAATATTATTTATTGATGATGATCAGTATTGTACAGACCCTCTGTTCCATACAGACTATGTAGATGACCATGTGGATGAGGAGTATTATAATCAGAGACTGTCTAGTTTGGAACAAAGATTGAGAGTTTTAGAACGCCACCAGAAATTATTTGGTGATGATGATCAGTTTTGTAGTGACTCTCAGTTCCAAACAGATGACCCTGTGGATGATTGTGTATATGATTTGCCTGATTCCATTGATGAATCTTTCTCAAAAGATCATTCACCCGACTTAGAGGATGTTTCTAGACCCCTAGACTTCCAAAAGTTGCCTAATTTAGGGTTAGAGTTGTGTGCTTCTCAAGTTTTGTTGGATTACTTTGCGTCCAAATATCCAGAGGACTTGCCTATTCCTGACACCGTGCATGAACCAATTGATATTTCCCCAATATTATCCCCATATTTTGTTCTTTACGCACTTCCCAGTGTAGTAAAAACTTGGTTTGGGGGTAGTCCCTTATTTTTTATAGTTTCAGTGTCTCCGTGTCACAATAATATAATTGTGAAGCTATCATTTGCAAATACTGTATTTTGGGTTGATCCCCAAATTTTCAGGTTACTAGTGTATGGGGATTCTTTCTGTACATATCCAGTAGGTAGATTTTTATTTTTTTATTTTTATTTTCTTTTAGGCTTTTTATTTATTTTTATCTTTAGTTTTCTTTGTTATTACTATCGTTTGATGTGTGTGACAGAGAATACTATTTTTTTGCGTCAATCAGGTGAGACGTTCCAACCCCTTCTCTTTAATTTACATTTGTTTCTCTTATTTATATTTATTGCAGACCATTCTAGGTTGCACAGTTTGAAACATTGAGGACAATGTTAAATTTAGGTTTGGGGGTAGAGTTTCAGAAAATTGATGCCAAAAAAAAAAAAAAAATCCGGAATTTAGAAACATATGAATGATTCAGGATGACATTAACCATTCTAGGTAGATGGAAACATAGCTCTTATCTATAGGAATTGGTGTGCCCAGCTAAATGGTCTATTCATCTTTGAATGTACTCAGGTGTTAGAAATAACATGATAATCATTGAACAAGCATTTCTCGGAATCATCAGAATCATATCACTTTCTATTTTTATTTTTGCAATTTTGTTTTTCTCTAAGTGATTTGGTGGGGCACAGTATCAAATTGTTATCACCGCCAGGATGAAATAGAGCGTTGAGTTCTAGCTCATTTTTAATTCTTATTCAATTAAAAAAAAAATTGATACTGTGATAGCAATATGTGTGTGTTTCCCCTGTCTCCGTCGCCTAAGCAAGCGTGGAATGCAGGATCCATGGGAACTATCATGTAGCAAAAAAAAAAAAAATTAAAAAATTATGTATATAAATAATAATAATAAAAATAGGATTCATCCTGGTACCGACCTTCAGACAGATATGGGAAACACCGTTCACCTTAGTCAACATATGCACCATTCATTACCTATTTTCATCTTCTAATCTATCCATGTGTTTGAATTTAATGATTTTGATCAATATGAATATTCAATGATTATTTGAGTAGAGTTGCATTTTTATATGAATTTTAGTACGCTGAGTGCAAACTCGTGCACAGTAATTGGATTCATATAGGGTAATGATTCTTATAGTCGCAGAATTTAGTATGCCAACTAAGTAGCTTGTTTAGTGTCTATCCTAAATCGTTCACAGGTGGCTAAAAATTTGGAGTAAAGGTTTTGTGGGTATACCTCTTGTAAACCCTCACGAGACTATAACTCGTCCGCTAAGGCCACTTAGGGGTTTAAAGGCTTATTACATATGCTAAATGTAGTCGCGATTCCTGCGAAAGTGAGTTAGGATTTTTATTTTATTTTTAGATTAGTTTTGCTCGAGGACTAGCAAAATATAGGTTTGGGGGTATTTGATACGGGCGTAATTCATACATATTTACCTCTTAATTTATATTTGCTAGTGCTTGAATTGTACTAATAATATAAATTTATTGTTTATTAGGTGGTTTACATAAAATCTGAAGTTACAAAAAAATAAGGCTAATCAACCTAAGTTGAGACCGAAGGCTGAAAATGGACTTCACGTACAGGAAAGGAATCTCTTTGACTTCACCTTTTGTGCAGGTCTTTCAGCTGGTCAAGGAAGTGAAGTCTTACACACGCTCATTAGTTATCAGTCAACAGCCGCACTTGTTTCAACTTCTGAGTCAAGGACACGGTTCTCAGTTGGAGCAGGCATCAGGACGTGAGTAGGCTAGTGTTGTTCATTTGTTAAAGGTAGAACAACCTGTGAAGAAGAAATGATAAGAGAATTGAGAGGTCTGTTTGTAAAGTGAAGAGCTAGAAGCCTAAGGCTACCTAGGGCTATGGTGCTAAGGTAGGTACGGTTGGTGGTTTTGTTGATTAAAGAGAGGCGGACATGATGCAGGGACAAGCTATAGAGAAGTCGTTGTCTGTTGGGACTAGAAGAAAGAGAAACAGGTCAAGAAGGTATGCTAGCTGGTAGGTGAAAGTGATGGACTGAGTTAACCGAGTAATGGCTAAGTAGACAGGCTAAAGGAGTTGGCTACTGCTGGGAAGGCTTTCACGTGATAAAGGGAACAAGGTAGGTACGTTGAAAGACTAGGTACAGCTAGTGTAGAGCTAGCCTATGGGTTAGACGGAAAGAAAGCAACTGCTTCATGCTTCAGATGGCACTCAAGTTCCTAGCTTGATGGGACTTACCCTATATGGCTATGAACCATATGTGATTAGATGGAGGATAGTCTAGGTTTTTGAGGCTAAAAAAAAGAAAAAAAAGAAGTATGGACACGTTGGTGTAGACTAGGATTTATGAGTTATTCTTGAAGTAGGGGACAGTTAGGCTATAGCTAGGCGTGAAAGTGAGAGGACATGAGCCAACGGAAGCCCGTGAAGAAGAAATGTTGGAGTAGGGAATGATGAGAGATAGGATGGTACGGCTAGAGTAATGGGTAGGCTTTTCTTTTGGATTTTGGGTTTTGGACAAAGTACAAAGGGATCAGAGAGAGAGACTATAAAAGAAGAAAAAGAGAAAGAAGGACGGGGATTCTTTTCGGCGGCTCTTTTTGGGCAGTTCTGTTTTTTTGACAGGAGTTTTCTTCTCGGGAGGAGGACACAGGAGCAGATTGAAGCTGTCGTACAGGTGGAAAGAGAAGAACAAGACTATCATACTTTTGGGTTCAATTCTTTATCTTTATTCTTTTCTAATTATTTTTATGGGTTTTAAGAAACCCATCTCCATGTCTAGCTAATTAACTTGTAATTAGGGTTCTATGTTGAAACCACTTTTGGTACAAGACTAATTAAATTGAATTATTGAGTTATAGACCATTATGATTTGAATAGATTAATTCCATGATTTTTGTTTATTGATTTAAATCTAAATTAGTTGTCGTTTCACCGGTTCTGTAAAATACAGTAACCTATGCGTAGAATCAATAGGATAATAAATATGTTTGTCTACTTTTTAGATATTTCATGCTTTGGTTAAATCTTTAGATGGGGTATGCTTTTTAGAGCCGGATATTATTTGTGAACCTACAATTAGTTTCCTATTATTTTCTCGCTAACGCAATTAGATGGTGTATGCTTCAGACTAGGGCTTTTGATGCGCCATGCTTAGGGCGTCCCAGTGATATTTGTGACTCTAATACGTATAATAGGTGATGTCGATAGAACGAACAATAAACAAATATTCATGAGTTATGTTTTATTTCAGTAATTAAATAGAAATAGTGGTGGATACTGAAAAACCCTGGTTACCGACTCTCCCGTTAGATTTATTTTTATTAGTTTAGTCTGTTTTATTATTTTATTATTTTATCTAAAAATCCAAAAATATTGTTTCTAGTTAGGTTATGAAAGATATTAATTGCAGTATTTCCCTGCTCTCTGTGGGTTCGATCCGTACTTGCCGTTGTCTATCAGTTAGACGCCGTGCGATTGCGGTTATTATATTGGGTAATTCCAAATAACATCAAGTAGGGAAAATGACGGGTAGCAAATCCCATGTATAGACTTAAAAGTGTTGATACAACCATAATGCCACTTTGATGATGCTAATGATGATGGATTAGTATAAAATTAAATTTTCGTTTTATTCTTAACATATTTAGATTTGTTTTTAATTTCCTAATTCTTGAGTTCATATCAACCTGGATTTTCGCGGTTTGCTAAGATGTTCATGGAACAGTATAAATAAGATGGTGTTATATAGTTTGATATTAATTTCCATTAGAATGCTGTTGTAAATCGGAATCAAACATATCATCTTAGAAAGCATAAACTCTTATATTTATATTATTAAATCTAAGCAGAGATTAAATCTCTAAATAGTATTTTTGGTTACCAAAGGAATAAAAGTTGGCGCCGAGGGAATGAGATACTGGTAGTTGAACAATAAAAATACACTATTAATTATAGTATTTTAGAAAAATCTGCAGGATACAGTTAAATTTGAGAACATAACTATGGTTAAATCTATAATTAGATGATGTCACGTTTTAATCATTGAAAAACAGAAATCTGAGCTCAAAACACTCACATCTTGAGAATTTTATGTTATTTACTGCTGGTGCTACATCCGTTACTTTGGTTACTGTTGTTGTTCTCCATGTTGCTGGACGAATATGATGATCTTAAACAAAATAAATAAATTGAGGGTTAGGATTTATTAGTTTTTTTAATGCTGTCTTTCCACTTTTCATATATATATTTGTTCTAGTAATAGCAGTTCTATAGCTTTGAATGTATGATCTACATGTTTATTCAATGAAATCTTGATTTATTTTTGTTAATAGTGTGGTTCTACTACTGATGAAGTAGTAGTACAGTTAGAATATGTTGTTTTTCTACATATTAATTAATTTAATTATTGCTACCTTTAATAATTTGTGTCCTAATCATCTCCTCCATTACAACACCTCATACTCTAAATTCAAAAGACAATCTCTTGACAATTACTTGCAGTGTTGCATCCTGAAAACAATGTATGCTTATATCCCAATGTTATTGATGATCTGCTTTATGGAATTTTTCTATTGCATTTTTTTTTCTATATTGAGTTAACACTTCAAAGTGGAAAATATTCGTCAAAAAATATCTTGTATCTTCCTTTGAATCTTTTGTGTTTTTGAATTACCTTTCTTTCCTTCTTTCTTCCTTATGTTTAAATGTAATTATTCGCTGGAGAACTTTGGAACATCTTTCTGGGTCTCTTACTCCTTAATGTTTGAAAGAGGTGAACAATTGTTATGCTATCTGTTCCCCCTTTCTGTTGGGATTTTGTTTCCTCCTTCCTTCTGATTGCTACACATGGGTATTTATACAATTTAAGGATAGTCTTGCATGTCAGGTTTTACAGGTTGCAGGCAGCCCTTTAATCTGGAAATTTATAGCATACATTATGTTAAAAGTATATTGTGTTCATTGGGCAATAACAGCTTGTATATGTCGCAAAATGCTATTGGATCAGTATGCAAGTACATTACACATCAAATAAGAGAGGCAGTAGTCCTTCCTTTTGAAGGATTTTTACCTTTTTTGGTTAGGCTCGGAGCTTACTAAATTTTTGGTTCATTTCTTAAATGCATTTGCTCTTTTGAATTATTTTTCCCTAAAGGCATATGTACAGAACCTGGCATTGTTTTTGCAGCATTTTGTAATCCATTTTACTTAATTACAGTGAAGTTAAATTGTTAAAAAAAGAGATTTTTTAATCCCCCACCACCACTGCACATCCAAACATAGTAAGAAAATAGCAGATTATCTTACTCGAGTCTTCCAGATATCTGTATTGTTAGTGACATTTGGGCAGTCCATCTTCCAGATATTTCTTGTTTTTGAATGTAATACATGCCAGAGTTAATAGAATCTTGTGATTTATGTTAGAATTTGCATCCTAAGAGCTAATTTGGGTTTAAGGAACATGTTTCGTGTAGTTCAAGGTTGGTTTCTTGGTAAGTTCAAATTTCCTCCTTATTCCATTGCTTAGATCTCTGTGTTTCTACCAATATTTTGTTGTTTCCTAATATATAACTGGCGCCTTTTTTGGTTTTTCCAGCAAATGTAATTTGTTCGTATTTGTGCCCAGGCTTATAACTCAGGAGAATGGGGTCAGGTTCAATGAGATAACTAATTTGTGGTGATTAAAGGTATGCACTATCAAGAGAATTACATTTTCTGTCCCTCCCTATGGTGTATTGTTGTGATAGTGTGACTGCATGTGAAGGATGACTTTTTAAAAAGTCTTAATGAGTTATATAGTTTCAATTTTTTAGATTGAGGTGGGGTATAGCAGTAACACTCTTGATAGAACTAACCTATCTGAATGAGGAAGTGGGCCGCTTCCTATAAGAATTTGAGCGAATTCTTTAGAGCATTCTGGGAAACGGGATACGTCCAGGGCCAAAATGGACACAACGTCACGAACTTAGCAACATCAGGAGGATACCATGCATGGTTGTTATCGCAAATTGCATCAAACGCTAGCAGTTCAAGACATCGCGTTCACTGTCTCTAGCAAGTAGTTTCGGTAACTTCTCACTAAGTAAAGGTTCAACACCTGATGGACCTATATGGTATTTTCCGCATTCTGATTTTTTCGTTTTTTCCGAGATTTCATTCATGTGGGGGATTGTTGGAGAAAATGAGTTTTAAACTAAATGTTTTTGGTCTTGGTGTGATTTGATCTTAGGACCTAAGGGTTCTATGGATGCTCCTCATTTCTTTTGAGTGAATGAAACTCTTTAGTTTAGTCCCACATTGGGTAATCAAGAGAAGGATGTCCACTATATACCTATTCTCATATAGATAGTATGTAAAACGTGGGTGGAATGGGGTGAACATGGGCTAACTTATGTATTGGGCCTGCGTATGTGAAAGACATCAACCATGATCTATTATTTTTACCAGAAATATTTTTACAAGAAATCCGAAACCCTAAAGGTTTCTTTTTATGTTTATCTTGAGAAAACTTGATTTACAAGAAATCCGAAACCCTGAAGGTTTCTTTTCTCCTATAAATAAAAAACGTTTTCAGAGTTGAAATCCATCCCAGAAGCGGCTACTATCCTGTCTTCTTTTCACCATCTTCTCGCTTTGTTTTGTGCTTTTGAGTGTTAATTTCCCTTCATTCCCTGTTGCTAAGTTCAAGAGTGGGTAGTTTGTATTGTGCTAATACAAGCTATATCGGGCAGTCTTATCCTGGACACATCTTCGCACGTTGGGGTTTAGCATTGCTCTTCTCGAGTATACCCGCGAACTAATGTGTTAAGGACAACTTGTTGAACCTGTGATTCTTCCTCGTAGTTGTCTGTGGTAGAGTTGTTTTCAGTTCAATTCTTTATATATTATTCTGATACATCTAACGTTGGTGTTCATTATTGTAAGATTCCAACAATCTTAACACATTAATTCTTTTATCTCGTAACATGGGAAAGAACGATGTTGAAAAACCACAGAAGTTCAACGGAAAGGATTTCAATAGATGGCAATCCAAGATGTTGTTTTTCTTGAGTTTTCATGATTTAGACGCAGTACTTGTTCCTTTTGATGATTTGATGAATACTGGAGATATTACTGAAGATGATAAAATGTTTTACAAGAAGCAGAATTATCTGGCTAAAAATCATATTATGAACTGTTTGGAAGATGCGATGTATGATTTTTATAATGCTGGAGAAAATTTCAATGCTTATGATTTGTAGACTGCGTTAGAAGCAAAGTACCATGCAGAGACTGTTGGTAGCAAGAAATTTCTGGTAGCGAAGTTTATGGATTTCAAGATGACGAATGATAAGCCTGTTGTTGATCAATTCCTTGAACTTCAACAAATCATCAACGAGATTCTTGCTGAAGGTATGGTCATTGATGAGACTTTTCAAGTATCAGCGGTAATTGAGAAGTTACCATCTTCTTGGTCAGAGTACAAAAGAAAATTGAGGCATGAAACTGGTGAAGTCAACATGGTTGAATTGGGAAAGAATATTCAAGTTGAAGAAATGTTATGCACCAAAGACAAGAATATTTCGTCTGCAAGACATATGACAAATAAGGCTCATATGACTGAACACAAATCTGGAAAAGGTGATAACAACAAATGCAACCCTAAGCATGGTCCTCACAACAAAGGTACGTTTCGTAAACATGAATCTGGCATTACTAAGATTAAGGGTGCTTGCTATGTCTGTGGAAATCGTGGTCATTTGGAAATTCACTGTCGACAACGTAAGGACCTTAATAAGAAGAATAATGCTAACTTGGTTCCTGAGAATAAGAACGAGTTTTCTGCTATGGCGTCTGAAGTTAATCTGGTGACAAATGTGAGGGACTGGTGGGTAGACTCTGGAGCTACCAAGCATGTATGTGGAAGCCGAGACTTGTTCACCTCCTATCATAAGGTAGGGGAAGGCGAGAAACTCTATATGGGTAACTCTCTGCAACAGAGGTTGCAGGAAAGGGAAAGGTCGGGCTGAAACTTACATCTGGCAATACTCTCACATTCAATGAAGTTTTTCATATTCCAGACATCTGCAAGAATCTTGTTTCATATTCTGTTTTAGATGATAAGGGTTTTAAAGTTGTATTTGAGTCTGGAAAAGTTGTAGTAACTAAGGGCAAAGAGTTTGTGGGTAAGGGTTATAAGACTGAGGGTCTATATAAGCTTAATGTAAAATCTGATGAAATAAATATGAATGTTTCTTCTGCTTATATGTGTGTGTCATTGAACGATGGGCATGGTAGACTTGGTCATGTAAACTATAAATCAATGCATAAATTGGCTAGCATAGGCTACATACCTAAATTCAATATTGAAAAGGATCACAAGTGTGAGATTTGCGTAGAATCTAAGCATGCCAAGAAATCATTCAGTAAGAATATCCAGAGAAATTTTAAAGCCTTAGAATTAATCCATTCTGACCTAGTCGATATGAAGTCAGTTCAAAATAGAGGTGGTAAGAAGTCGTTTGTCACTTTTATAGATGACTGTACAAGGTACTGTCATGTTTATTTGCTTAAAGGGAAGGAAGATGCCTTAGAAGCCTTTAAGATATATAAATTGAAGTTGAAACCCAATTGAATGCTACTATTAAAACTGTTAGGTCGGACGGTGGTTTGTATGAAATTCCTGTAGGAGATTTCTGCGAAGAACATGGCATAATACATGAGACAACAACCCTTATTCACCTCAATCCAATGGTGTAGCTGAAGTAAGAACCGTACCCTTAAGGATATGATGAATGTCATGTTGATTAGTTCATGATTACCTTCAAACTTGTGGGAGGAGGCCATCCTCTCAGCTTGTTATATCCTGAATAGAGTACCCTTTAAAGGATCAGATAAAACTCCATATGAGTTATGGAAAGGTAGACAACCATCTTATGCTTACTTCAAAGTATGGGGGTGTTTGCCAAAGGTGGCCATACCTCCTCTTAAGAGAACTAAGAGAGGACCCAAAACTGTTGATTGTGTCTTCATAGGGCATCCTGAGCATACTAGTGCTTATAGGTTTATGGTTGTGAGTTCTGAAATTTCTGACATTGGGTTGCATACTATTATGAAGTCCATGGATGCAGAGTTCTTTGAGAATGTTTTTCATTTGAAACCTGGTTCCCGAAAGAAATGTTTAGATGAACCTCTAGATATTCCTTCAACCAGTCATTTGTTACCTTTAGAGGTAGATGCACCAGAATTTGAACCTAGAAGAGGTAAAAGGGTTAGAACTGAGAAAACGTATCCTGGTTGCATTACATATCTAGCCGAGTCTGAGCCACAGACTTATAGAGAAGCCATGACTTCTTCTGAAGCTCCATGGTGGAAAGAAGCCTCCATTAGTGAAATGGATTCCATCCAACAAAACGGTACTTGGGAGATTGTAGATTTACCTCCAGGGTGTAAGGCCATAGGTTGTAAATGGATCTTCAAGAGAAAACGTAATATAGATGGAACTATTGATAAATACAAGGCTAGGTTGGTAGCTAAAGGCTATAAATAGAAAGAAGGTATAGATTTCTTTGATACTTATTCACCTGTGACTAGAATTACTTCCATTAGGATGTTAATTGCTATAGCCTCTGTCCATAACCTAAAGATACATCAAAATGTATGTAAAGACAACGTTTTTAAATGGTGAATTAGATGAGGAAATTTACATAGAACAACCCGAGGGTTTTATAGTGAAAGGTTGTGAAAAGAAAGTGTGTAAATTGATGAAATCTTTGTATGGTTTGAAACAAGCACCTAAACAATGGCATGAAAAATTTGATCATGTGATGATTTCTAGTGGTTTTAGGATTAATGAATCTAAAAAGTGTGTTTACACTAAACTTGTTAAAGATGCCTGTGTAATTGTATACTTGTATGTTGATGATATGCTTATACTAGGTACAAACATGGATGTTATTAATTCCACTAAGAAATTGTTGAATGAGAACTTTGACATGAAAGACTTAGGCCCTGCTGATGTCATCTTAGGGATGAAGATTAAAAGGAATTTTAATGGCTATAGTTTGATTCAATCTCATTATGTTGAAACTACTTAAGAAATATAATCAGTTTAAAAGGATTTTGCGATGCAAACTGGATAGCAGACTTAGAGGAGTCTAAGTCTGCGAGTGGGTATGTATTCACTCTAGCAGGAGCGTCTGTTTCTTGGAAATCTTCCAAACAGACATGTATAGCTCGTTCCACTATGGAATCGGAGTTTATTGCATTAGATAAAGCAGGATAGGAAGCCGAATGGCTAAGGTGTTTTTTAGAAGACGTTCCTCTTTGGCATAGGCCTGTGCCAGCTATATCTATACACTGTGACAGTACGTCTGCGATAGCTAGATCTAAGAATAGTGTTTATAACGGGAAGTTTATACATATTCGTAGAAGACATAATTCTTTGAAACAGCTTATCTCTACTGGCGTTATTACTCTTGACCATGTGAGGTCTAAGGAGAATATCGCAGATCCTTTGAAGAAAGGATTATCTAAAGAGATAGTTAGTGCTCCATCGAGGGGGATGGGACTTAAGCTCATAAAATAAAATTTTCATGAAGGATACTCAACCTTACTGACTGGAGATCCCAAGACGAAGGTTAAATGAGATAACTAATTTGTGGTGATTAAAGGTATGCACTATCAAGAGAATTACATTCTATGTCCCTCCCTATGGTGTATTGTTGTGATAGTGTGACTGCATGTGAAGGATGACTTTTAAAAAGTCTTAATGAGTTCTATAGTTTCAATTTTAGATTGAAGTGGGATGTAGCAGTAACACTCTTGATAGAACTCACCTATCTGAATAAGGAAGTGGGCCGCTTCCTATAAGAATTTGAGCAAATTCTTTAGAGCATTCTGAGAAACGGGATACGTCCAGGGTCAAAATGGACACAACGGCACGAACTTAGCAACATCAGGAGGATATCATGCGTGGATGCTATTGCAAATTGCATCAAACGCTAGCAGTTCAAGACATCGCGTTCACTGTCTCTAGCAAGTAGTAACTATAACTAATAACTAATAACTATATACCAACTCACTATCCGTCTTTACGGACGGATTCGGTCGATATTAGCATCAAACCATAAACCGAACCATTTATATCGGTCTTTTAGATTTATAGCTATATACCAACCTACTACGGACAGGTTAGGTAAAAACCCGCGGTTTTATAAGGTACGGTCGGGTTCGTATTGGTGGGCCGATTCTTGTACAGTTCTAATCCACACCGAACAACTTCACCTATATATCATAGAAATTGGAGATATATATATATATAAGGAACTAGTATTTTTATATTTAAAAATAGTGATTTATAGGAAAATAAATGGTGACGCGTACTTATATAAGACTTTGTCTGTTTATGACACTTACTAATTAGATTGATGGACTGGTACATAGTCTGGTTTGTTAACTAAAGAGTATTCTTTTATTTCTGGAAATCATAACAAGCCCCGGTACATTCATGTCATTCCTAGACTAAAGTTATTTGTTTGGCAAATGTTTGTTGCTGTTTTTCATTCGAACGTTAAAATAGTTTTTCTTTTTAATCCTGATTATATTGGGATCTACAAGAATTATTTTGGCCATACTTAATTTTACTTTCACTTAGGTGAGGATATTTAAAATATTAAACTATCCTCTACTCATTAATTACTCTAATACTTAAATCAAAATATAAGTATAGAAATCTTTCCAATTTTCACTACATTCCAAATCAAACAAAATCTAATTAAAAAAAATATATATTTCCATCTCACTTTCCAAATTATAATTCTCTAACCCTAACTTTTCCCAAAACAAAATCTCATCACCCGGAGTTAACTACAAGGTAAATCTCTATAAACCCTTTCTTATAATAGCATTTGTGATAGATTCACGTGTAGAAATCTTCATTTTCGTGAATCAAATTTCCTGATTTTTTTCCAGAATCGTTGGATGTGTATCCATGATATCTAATGATTCTGATTGTGTTCTTCATGAGCATGAAGAACATGCAGCGGAATCCTTGGATACGATGGATCCATATAGAGCGATTCTCGTTTCATATTCCTCTTACATAGTTACCATTATCAGAATCGTTGGATGCGGCAGATCATATCCAACAATTCTACCTTTTCAATGTTTTTTATTTTTTCTATATTGGAATCGTTGATAAGACACCTATTATCCATCGATTCTGGTCTATTACTTCTTTTTTACTTTTCCAATATTGGAATCGATATAAGCACCTGATTATCCATTGATTCCCTTGCTTTCATGTTTTTACTACTACCCTACAAGAATCGTTGGTTATATCTAACGATTTAGGATATGAAAGTTTTTGGGTTTTAGAAATAAGGAGATCGATATCTAAAATGCTATCTAAACAACAATGATTCTGGTTTGGATTTTCTGTTAGCTTTTGCAGTTAGAATCGTTGGATATCCAACGATTCTAGCTTAGTGTTTTCTGATAGCTTTTGCAGTTAGAATCATTGGATAAGTCCATCATTATCCAACGATGTTTTTCTGTTCATTATATATAAAAAAATTCCTAGTGGTTGAACTAGAGATTCTTGATTACTTGAACTACTAGTAGTTGTGTGATATTGTATTTTTAGGTAATTGTTGATTGAATTTTATGTTGTTCGATTTGTTTATTTGTATATCCATTATGGATTGTCGTAAAAAATGTTATGGTCCAACAAGACAGTGTGATATTGATAGGAAGCCAGAGAAAAAGGTTGCCCCCGACCTTTGCTGCCCCATCCAGACCAAACTGGAAGAAGTCCTAGAACTCCTGCGTTTGTTGGCAATGGAGGATCTTGAGGAGGTGATTGGAATAACATCCTTCTTAAGAGAGGATATTGCTAATTGGTGAGCCGAAGATGTAATACTTGAAGAGGTTACTGTTGAAGATGTTGTTGTCGCTGATGGTGCCTCTCCTCCTACGGCTGATACCTAATACATGTTCTTAAGACTTGTTGGCTATACTAAACTAAGACTTGTTGAGTTATCTATTTTATGTTCTTTTATTCGGATATTTATTTTTATTTTGTTTGTGGATGGATGGATGAACATATGGTTTAATATGTTATATGAATGGTTTGAAGTTCGTTATTTGTTGTTACGTTAAATGATTGGTGGTAAAGAATATCAACTTTTTGCAATTTTGATCCAGAATCGATGAACAATGCACATACGTGTTCACCGATTCCAGATGCCCCTCTTGCGAAAGTGTCAGGTTTTTGCAATACATTCAGAATCGGTGGGCAGAACACTAATGTATCAAACGATTCTGATTGGCCCTCTGGTAAATGTGAATCAGGATCGGTCGATATGTATGTATCGTATCCACCGATTCTTAATAACCCATTTTTAATTTTTCAAGCAATTTCTTTTCTTTAAAAAAAAATCCAACAAGAATTCAAAGTAACCAAAAAGCAAATGCATTTATACATTAAGAGAGTGGTTGTTCAATATATGAAAGCTACAAACCATGGACATCCGGTAGTTCATTTGTTAACAAAATCCAAATACTTAATTCAACTCAATTGTACCCTTGATTTGCTTTAGCTTGACCAATTCATCCCAAAGTTTCATGTTGGGCTCGTATTCATTCAGTCATTTTTTAGATGTGTTGTTGGTGAAACCTGCAAAATAAGTAAACCTACACAGTGGAGGTAATGGACAATCTTTGCGTAGCCTAAGACCGATAAAATATATGTTGTTAATATTGACTATAACAATTCTTTGATCTTTAAGTGATTCATCACACTTTGTGCTCTTTGGTATGAAGGTAAGAAAAGTTCCCTGACCAAAATAATGAACAACGCAACTCTACGTATCCGCCAAGAGATGGCCACATCGAGGCATGGTCATCCAATGCTTATTGGTAATTGGTTCATCCCCCTCCGTCCCTTGAACACAAGCAACCAAATCGTCGAACTCAACTTTTTTATCTTCCATTGTACCTTCCTTCATCATCGAGATGTAAAATTCCTTATCATCTTGTAGTCGTAAGGCCATCATCTTTCTAAAATATTAGCATTGAGTTAGGTTCTCCTCATCCGCCAAACTTAAATGGCCTATTTGTTCGGGCGCAACTTGAAATCCACATTTTCCATCCTCATCCACGTCGTCGGTAGATAATACGTAGGGACGAATGATTGAAGGGAGTTTCGTAAGATACTCATGGAATATCGTATAACACGTTCGATGGGGTCTACCCAATACATCCCTAGGTGTTACTTGATAACCAATTGCCTCTCTTATAGTCAACGTCTCTTGCGAGGAAACTATGGACCCATTTTTCCTTGCTTCCCCTTTTAGTCGTACTTCTCTTTTGCTCGCTTGACTTTCTTGCGAAGGGACAATGAGAACCTTTTCATTGCCTTGTGTTGCACTCGTTTGACTTTCTTGCGTTGGAATGATGGGAACGATTGTATCCTTTTGATTATTTGACTTAGCTTGTTTGCCACTTGGTACACTTTCTTGCTTCTTCGGGCGACCCCTTTTCTTTGGAGTCGGAACGTCTTCATACATAGCCTCGGTATGCTCATGTCGTGAAGGCAATCTTTGGTTACTCATCGCCGTCTTGTACTCTTTCCTTTCTTGCTTCTTACCCACTTTGGTAGGTGGTCTACCTGTCGGTGGTAGCTTAGTTGGTTCTTCAACTTGTTGCATATGTGGGTAAAAGGCGAGGATCAAGTCGTGCATCAAAATTGGTCGTTGCAAATTGTTCTTGTTGGAGTAGCTCTCGATTATTTTTCTCCCAAGATCCGGGTCTATAAATGATTCACTTGCATCTTCCATCGGGCTTGGTGTGAAAGTATGTTGCTTCCAAAACGAATCGATGAGATCATACGGAATCTCTTGTGGGTTACTAGCAATCATGTGACGACACGGGAGCCACATGGCTGTTATCGTCTTACAAGAACAAACAATTTTCTTTCTCTCGTACTCGTTATCCTCAAAATACTTTCAATTATTTATCATATAGTGGATAGCCCAATGTGACACCCTATAATAAATACCCCTTATCAATGTATTGTAGTCGGAGTACGTGGTCAAAACTTTTATCTTACTCTCTTCCATTTGGATCTGAATCTTGTTGACATCCTCCATGGTGTATTGATGAATAACTTCTTGTACCGTAACCACATTATCTTGACTCCCCCGAAATAATTTTTCAATCGTCCATGAGACCCTTTCGTTATACTTGTCGCCTCATTCTTGTAATGCATATGTTGGTAGGTATATGCGTATACAAACTTTTTTTTGTACGGCTTCACCAATTGCTTCACGCAATAAACCACCGCTTTCTCAGCAACCTTTGTCCAAAAAAATTTGAAACTCTCCTGATTAGATTTTTACTCTGCCTCGGACATTGAATGTACCATCAAATCCCAATAATATTGAAAAGTTTTCCATTTCACTTTATTATCTTCGTACTCTTTGGTCATTCTCTTCTTCTGTACCTCTCGTTCATCCCGAGTTAGTTTACTAAGACGATCATCTTCAGATTTCTCACGAGCACTACCTTTACGTGGTTTTGGCCTCTGGATATGGCCCGTCCAATACGCTCTGATGTTACATTGTACGTGCCATGTATAAAGAAATTTTTTGGCATCCGGGAAAACCACCTCTACTGCATTCATTAGTGTTTGATCCTTATCCGTCACTATGATCCTAGATATTTAATTAATCGCTACGGTAAATCTCTTTCAAGGTTTCTAACATCCAAATAAAACTCACCTCATTCTCCCAATCCATAAAACCCCATGCCATCGAGAAAGCTTGTTTGTCCGAAGTGTGGCCTCATATGTTTAGCAACGGCATGTTGTACTTGTTTGTCTTGTAAGTGCAATCTATCAACAAAACTTGATAGAAGCATTGATCCAATTGGATCATCTTCAGATGCACCAAGAAAATACGAGTCACTTTGTCGTTCACTACCTGCTTATTCAATATGTAGTTTATGTTGCTCTACTAACCACTGAGATTGTTCCATAACCGCTCTACCATCTCATTCCGTCCACCTGATGCTTGCTCTTTCCGCGTAGATTTTCCTCAAAGTGGACAAGTTTTTAGGATCATCCTCCTTGATCTTCCTAAGGATATTACTTGGTGTAGTTTCCTTCGTCGACTTTGGTTTTAACCCATAAACAACAGCGTGTCCAATAAGAGATTCTGGACCATCATGATTGTGACAACCATTCATCACTCTACATAGCTTATACACCATCACGTCTATGCATTATAATCTTAAACGTGAACTCATATTTCTTTGATTTATTAATGTAGACCCTTTGTATCTTCTTCACATTTCTTTTTCCTAGTGACTTTCAATGCCACTTCTCTCACAAACAATTTCCAAACGGTCAACCCTCAAACGTTTCCCTAAGACTAATGCTTGGTTGGTCTCTATCCCTTTGTCCACAAACCATTGTTTTGCATATTCTCTCTTTACCCATAGCAATCAGTGTAGTAGTGGTCAGAAGTATCAGGCCCCATCTGAGACACGGGTCCGGGTTGATCGTCGCCGAGTGTTTCAACAATCTACAACATACATCGAAGAAATTAGGATAACATAATCGGTGGAAATAGGAAAATCACGCCCAACGATTCCAAATAATCGGCCTTTATATCATCCCATGTCGACTGATTCTGCCATGTCTACATTTTTGGAAAAAATCCCCAAAGGATATAATCGACACACTAGAACTTACTTGTGTGTCGATTCTAGCATTCAGCAAAGTGGAGCTCTCTGGACACTTTTTGGTTTGGAATCGGCGCATATAGCACCACATATCAAACGATTCTCTTCTTGGATAATTTTGGGAAAATCTCCAAGGGGTGGAATCGTTCGATAAAATGAGTCCATAAAAGCCAATTTTTTACCTACAAATCCCGCCAAAATATATACCAGAATCGGTCGTTGTCCATGACCACATCCACCGATTCCGGTTCATATTCTCCAAAAGATATGGAATCATTGGATACGATTTCATCGTATCCAACGATTCTGGGTGGCATGTAGCCCAGAGAACAGCTCAAAATTTTACAAAAAAATCCACTTTTGGGTGATTATAAGGTTGAAAAACATGTTTGGAGATCTTACGAGCGTATACCTGACAATTAGAAGCATTAAGACTTCATTTTCCCGGTTAGATTCTTCATTTTCTTGAGTAAATTCATCAAATATGCCTTGGTTTACACATTCTTATTCATCCACCAAATAATCCAAATTGGTAGGATCGAACTCACTTTCGTAATCTGATTGGTTTTACGTAGATGCACCCATTTTTTCATCACCACTAGAATCCTCATCATCACTATAAATTTTCATCTTTGCTATCAAATCACAAAACCCTAGTTTTCCCCAAAAAAAATTTCTTCTTCTACAAACTTTGAAAAAAAAACTCTACTCTAATTCTTACCCTCTAACACTAACTACAATCTAGTTTTAATCACTAACTAAGTATAACTAATATTTGAATTAATTAATATTAATCAAGCTAATTAGTTAATAACATAAATAGTTGGATAAGGGGTTTTTAATTATTTTTTTATAATGACCCTATTTTAACTTTTAGTGGTAGGGCCAAAATAATTCTTGTAGGCCTCAATATAGCCAGGCTTTTAATGTGCATTTTTTACTTTATAATTCTGGAGTGTAAGAAACTAGTAGTCACTTGTTCAGTGAATGTCCTTTTGTGAGAGCAGTTTGATTCAATCTAGGAATTTATTTTCTTTCTTATAACAATAACTATTTTGAATGGGGTAAACTATGGCTTTCTCACCCTGTGATATATGGAATCAACTTTATGCATGCCTAACTTGGTTTATATTGGAGATAGAAGAATAAAGTGTTGATTGATAAACTTAGCCCATTAAACTTGGAAAATCAGTTTAGGAAGCAAATTATTCAATGGGATATTGATACCTTTTAGATGTAAAGCAGCGGCATAAAGGTAGAAATTTAGAAAAACAATATGTTCATATATGCCCTCAATCCTTTGAAGCGCATTACCAAATTGATGGTTCTTTTAAATATGAGACAAGATGTTATGGAGTAGGAGTGGTTCTTAATCGGAATGGTGTTATCGATGACTGCAGATCGAATTTAGGTTTCACTACAGGGCCAGATTCCGCAAAAGCACTAATTGTTCGGTCAATTTATAGATTCTTGGAATATGCAGCAAGGAGAAAATAAAGTGCAAATCTTTTGTGATTGTAAAAGTATCGTCTCCTCCATGAATGTGAATAGCGAAATTATCAAAAACTGCACTTGGGAAGCTATTAATATTCTTCTGGAAGTAAAGAAGCATTTATGGCTTATGTATCTATTAAAGTGGTCCATGTAGATAGAGATCAGGTTTCTTGTGCTGATAGACTTTTGCTACTGATGCTAGAAAAATTGGATTGAATATATATGTCTCTCTACTACGTCTATTCACTTATATGATACAATTTTTAAATCCCCTAACAGAGGAGTTGTATTATTTTCGGGTTAGTTTAATAATCTTTTTATTTTATTTTAGATGATGTCTTATAATTTTTACGTAGATTTAAGAAAATAAAAAACATCATATAAGAATTCAGCTGTATCCATAAAAAAAATATTTAAATATTAATTGATATTATTATATTGGAGAAGAACTTATAGTTCCAAGGTAAAATCTTATCTAAAGTAAAACGGATGGATAATATCTTTAGTTTATTAAAAGTAAAATAAAATTAGATGACATCCATGTCATCATATATTAAGTGCGCGTCTAACAACAATTATTATCCCACTGACATATATTAGCTCGTTTTACTCTCTTCCACTTGGGTGCCTTAAACAATCCTGGCCATCTATCAGTTAATACGTTTATCTTGATATTGGTATCCACGTACTCCTATCACCACATACTTTTAGGGGAACAGGGCAGAACAAAGGATTCTTGTACTCGAACCTCTTTTCTTTCTCTTGAATGATCACTTTGCATATGCCACTATTTATTACTACCATATCTTTGCAACCAACTATTTTTCAGGTACATATAAAGTCTCCCTTCAGCTTACTGACAATTAGTAAGCTCTAGACTCTAGAGAAATATATAGGAAGTAGTTGCAGAAGACATGTCTGCGAACATGGATAGCGATATTAGCATAGGAGAGTTAACCAAACAACACGATCATAATAACCAAGACAAGGGTGAAGATTCCTTAAAGGTCAAGCCTCCAAAAGTAATGAAATTGGGACTACTCATACTAAGTTGCGCCTTCAGTTTTTCAGGAACTGCAGGGGGGCCTCTATTACTTAAGCTCTACTTCGTACATGGGGGTAGTCGAAAATGGTTATCTAGTTGGTTACAGATGGCTGGTTTCCCTATAATAATTATTCCATTCACAGTTCTATATTTTCGGCGCGATCGAAGTCTACCTAACATCGAGTTCTTTGCTTCTCGAAAGCTTTTGTTCTACGCTGGTTTGATAGGCCTAGTTCAAGGAATAGACAGTGTTATATATTCTTATGGTTTGTCATTCCTTCCTGTATCGACTTCAGCTCTCATTTTTACAACCCAACTTGTTTTCACATCCTTTGTTTCGTACGTTTGGGTTAAGCAGAAGTTTACTCCTTACTCGGTTAATGCAATTGTAGTAATAATATTGGGTTCTATGCTGCTTGGTCTAAGAAGTTCCAGTAATCGCCCCCCTGGAGTTACGAATTCCCAATACTTGCTTGGTTTCTTTTTAAGTATAGCTGCAGCCGCAATTTTAGCGGTCATACTAGTGAGCACCCAAGTTGCTTATGCAAAAGCCAACCAAGCCATGACTTATCCTATTGTGCTGCAGTTTCAAGTTTGTATGTGCTTCTTTGCTACAGTTTGCTGCACAATTGGAGGTCTCATAAACAAAGATTTCGTGGTAAACATTTATAAGTGTTTTTTTGGTACAGTAAGTCAGCGCATGAATGCTAGTTTTGCACTAACTTGTTAAAAAAATGTTTCCGAATCTGCAGGCACTGGAAAGAGAAGCGAGTGAATTTAACTTGGGAACGCAAATGTACTACTTAGTGTTAGGTTCAAATATGGTTGTTTGGCAGCTACTGTATACCGGAAGGGTGGGGATCATATTTTGTAGCTCTTCTCTCTTTGCTGGAGTCATTGCGACCACTGTGCTTCCTTTCTCGCAGATTGCTGCAGTGATAGCGTTTCATGAGAGTTTCACGGCTGAAAAAGGGATGGCCTTGGCACTAACATTGTGGGGCTTCACTTCTTACTTCTATGGTTCCTACAGGAAGAAAGCTAAAGAACAAAGTCACTGACCCCTTCCTCATACACTTACTTCTAAGATATAATTATAGAAATGCCCCAATTTTAGGGGTCATTATATATTTTTACCCCGGATTTTCAGAATTAATAAAAATATCCCATTCCGTTAGATTTTCAGTTAATTTTGAGCATGCGAGTTCGCATGTGCAAAAAATAACCAAAATACCCCTCTATAATTAGTACTTATAATATTTTTTGAAAATATCTTTTTTATATTTTTATAATATTTTTTATACATTTATAATATATTTTTTTGTACATTTATAAAAAAAAATTGTACTTTTATTAAAAAAAATATTATAAATGTATAAAAAAAAATATTATAAAAGTACAAAAAAAAATATTCTTAAAAAATATTAAAGTACTAATTATAGAGGGGTATTTTGATCATTTTTCGCACATGCGAACTCGCACGTTCAAAGTTAACGAAAAAATTAATAGATTGGGACATTTCTATTAATTCTGAAAACCCGGAGCAGAAATATATAATGACCTCCAAAATTGGGGCATTTCTATAACTAATCCACTTTCTCAGTAGAGCTCTCATAAATTTGTTCTCACGTTCACGAGTTCTGAACTTGGGCAGAATCGGTAGTAACAGCCATATTGCTACAGATTATTTTCGGCTTTATGCTGCATAGGTTATTCATATTATATCGGTACTATCTCTTTTGCATTTAGTGGGTGTCAAAATTTAATAAATCTCTTGTCTGTATGATATATTTCTTGTATTGTTTAACCCCTTTCCAATTCAGTCTTCTTGTATGAATACAAGGCCAATCCATCTTCGAGAATGTAGTGGGAACTCATCAACTTGAATTTCCTGCAAATTTATAATAAGGCAAACATTGCCAAAAAAAAACTAACCCAAAGCGGAGTCGAAATTCGTGCACCTTCTTGGCTCATTCAGTTTTTTATGATAGCTTCTGACCACTAGTGCTGAACCCGCCAATGCTTAGGATAGTTAAACCATCTTCTTGGTAAGGCACTTTAAGTACTCCATTTAAGAATAATGTTGGGGGAAAATGGCTACCCTTTCTCTGCTTTGGTGATGGCATCTCTATTGGTGTAACAGCTTGTGGAATGAGATTGTCTAGAACTTGATATCTTCTCCTTCAGCAATAAACTAGTGGAACTTTGTCTCTCTGTTCGGATGATCGAGAGAATTACAGTTTCCTCCCAATCTTATGTAACATTGTTGCATCTGTAGTTGTTTCTAACGAAATAAAAATAGCACAGTTTTGTTTGTTTGGCACAGAATGTTGGATAAAAATTATTCCTGTAACAAAGAAACAAACCAAAACACCAGAAGCTTCGCAAATGTTAACGTTAGCGCAAATATCACATTTTCAGACAATCACTCAAAACACAGATAAGAGGAGTCGCATGTTCAACAGACTGCCCTTAACTCGATATTTGCCAGGTACACTTTAG
>JAJJMC010014297.1:1874067-1933940 GCA_023531435.1 Papaver californicum | reverse complement strand
ATGCAAAAAATACACGCACATGTGCGAATTTTCCCACTAGCCCATTCTCTTAGTCCATGTCCAATCCACAAATCTTTTCCCTTAGAAGCAACTTTAGTGGTAATATAGATGGACTTCATCCTTGGTTTATCCCATGTGGGACAAACCAAAGGTTTCTCATTCACATAGAAGTGAAAAGTGGATTTGTTATTTCCACCCTAATATAAGCTAGTGACCCTTTGGTCCCATCAAGATAAATTAGGTAACAAAACAATTTTTTAATAATAAATCACTTTTAATTCCAACACAGAATTTTGACATTAAATAAAAAAGACTTGCATTGTAACTATCCAAGGCTGAACATTCCAGTGTGTGCCTATTTCGTATGGTCTGGGATGCATACTATTAAATATAGAAGTGCATGGAAAGGGGCCAACTAAAGATTTTGCATTGAAAAGAAAATTTTGAGTTATATAGTGCATTCGTGCTTTTATTTTGGTACACCACTTTTCCTTACACCCTATTGATACATATCTGCATTTACTATGGAGATTACAGATACAAACTATTTGTATAAATCTTCGGACCCATAACTATGGTTCCTCGACCCCATGGAGGAAACTAATGTTTGAATGGGTGCTTACGGAAAAAAATGGGGCAAAACAAAAATTTACAAGAAAAGAAGTGATTTGGTAAGTAGATGCAACTGATGGACGACTACCTATGTGGCTCTTACGCTGAGTTCGGTACAGTGGACACCACCAGGTTCATCTTACCCTGCAGCTACTTTCCTCCAACGTACAGTGGACACCACCAGGTTCATCTTACCCTGCAGCTACTTTCCTCCAACGTACTGTGGTTTCACTTGTACGTCGTTAGGTCCTTCTTGTCCCTCATGGTCTCCTCTCATTCTTACAGCTCGGGGTTCGTCTAGTAGGGTACGAACAACCAGGAATTGCATAATGAGGTGGATAACTAGGATCCGAGACCATTCTTCTTTGTTGTGGAACTTCTGCTGCTGCAGTTCCACAGTTGTTGTATCGCAGTACTGAGCCGACAACTTTCCCAGGCTTTGCAGCACCACCTACAATATATGAGCATTAAATCAATAAAAGGAATTGCAGATAGCGGGAGTCTAGAGTTTGTAAGGGATAACTTCATTTACCTTGGACTCTTTGTGGAACTTGGAGAGGACCCCCCGTCATAGAGATCCCATAACTTCTGCTGCCAAGTTGGGGTTTCTCTACTTCTTTTATGCAACACTTGGAGAAATCATCAGTGACCTCGGGAGGATGCTGTATTGTATTATCTGAGTATATAACACTCGCTCTGTATGCACAAGATTTCCATATAAAACACACATTAGTAATCATCGAGAGGGAAAAGAAAAGAAGAACAAACAACTTTAAAAACTTGGGTACCTAGGCAAAGATGTATGTTGCCTCTCAGGAGGAGGACCTTTTGAACCATTCCCATAATGCTCTTCCATATAAGCAAACTGCTTCTTAAATTGGTCAACAGCACTGCAAAAGATTATTAACAATTTAGATAATAAAGACCTTCCTGCGGGCATACACTCTTAGGTGTTAAATTTGGCCAAAGGGTGAGAAGGACATTATCCTAAAGTTTAGAACTTCCACAGAATGAATCTGGTTATATGGTTCAGAATTCAATCCCTTATCTTTCTGTTACTCACCTTTTGAGAACACAAAGATGAATCGACATAGTTGGTCAAGCTTAGGATGGTTTAATTCCTCTCAATATTAGACAGCTGTATGATGGTTTAATCGCCCTCTGTTTCTTGATCAAAAAAGATACTAGGAGTGTCATGCACAAAGTATCTGTTTCAATCAAAATTGGAGGTAAATGAAGGTTTTGATTGTCTCTACGTTTTTGATGCTTTCAACTAACTGGGAAGTATAAATAATTGTCACTACACATCTGTAGGACTGCCATTGCCTAGGCTTGTGCTACAGGAATGTACTATTGTGGCTAAAACATCTTGTAGCGAGTAATGACTTGAAGCAAAACAAATAAAGTCCACACCTCATGATGCAGTGTGGTTAGAAAAATATTTGGAAAACCTATAATCTGTTATTTGGTGTGAATACCTTGGATACATGAAGCCCATGCCTTCTGTTCCCTCTAAAAACTCTTTCAACATGTTCGGATGGTACTCGAGAATTTCTCGATAAATAAGCTCTCTCACGTCTTCTTTTGTTATCCTCCTCCTCTCAAATTCAAACTCCATTTTTGTAACTGGCTGAGCGGGAGGCTCTCTTTCAACTTTAGCCAAGCCTCTAAAATAGGGATCTGCCAAAGCCTGACACCTTGTGGCACAAATACGTCTGTTAGTGAGCTTGCACATCACAATAATTAAAACAACAAGAAGAGCACTGCCACCATACCTCCTCAGCATTAGGTCGATCCTTTGGTTCAAATGCTAGCATCTTTTCTAACAAACGAAGTGCTAAGGGATCTGCATTTGGGAATTTATGAGAGAAAGGTATTGGTTTTTTCCTCCTCATGCTGCTAAGATACCGGCGGGCTTTTTCATTACGAACCTGTAAGTACACACGGATCGATTCGCTCAAACAATAGGGATATAGCAATTAACTGATCCACCAAAACGGACAACTACATTATATTGAAACAACATATTCAAGGTAAGAGTGTACCCTTGCAATGGCATCACCAGAAGGTGTTCCTAAGAGATCGGTCATCAGATCCAGTTGGTGGACCACATTCTTTCCGGGAAAGAGAGGTTTCCCAGTTAGAATCTCTGCAAAGATGCAGCCTATGCTCCATATATCTATCGCTGGAGTGTACTGTGACAATAAATGCACAAGAGAGTTAGAGGCCTTCTATAACCGGAAAGCTATGATCAAGGTAAGCATCAGCAGAGTTCATCCTTCTAACCAATGGCGGTAAATGACATGCAAAAATGCCCTCTACACCAGTTTCCCAATCTTAAGAATATGAGGAGAAAGCATCATCTTAAATTACAAGATGGTATGTGTAATAAGATAGAGTAAATTTCTCCTATATGACTAAGTAACAATATGCAAACATTTCCAAATATAGCATAATGGAGCATTCTCGCACCTTTGAGAAAAATGATCCACATAATTCAGGAGCCCTGTACCATCTTGTCGCAACATAATCCTGAAAGAAATAATTAACATTACACATAGAAAGGAGCCATGAAATTCAGCAAAGAAGCAAAATTTAAGATCAAAGATGGCCAAAGTGGTCACTGTACTGAGTGACAGTATAACTTACAGTCCAAAATATGGCGGTGGGAGCATCGTTGAAGGCTACCCTAGCGAGCCCGAAGTCACATATCTTGAGTTTGCAATCAGCATTAGCTAAAATATTTTTTGGTTTCAAGTCGCGATGGAAAACATTTGCTGTAAAACAGATGAATATACATCCAAACAGAAGAACATAGCGGTCAGAGATTGAATAACTCGAATCTACTGGCCAACCCTTACAAAATGGCACACATCCAATAACAAGTACAGTACCTGTATGTATGTACTTCATGCCACGTAGAAGTTGATACAAAAAGAACTGATAATGCTCAGGTGTCAAATCATCATTTGCTTTAATAACTTGATGCAAATCAGATTCCATAAGTTCAAAAACAACATAAATGTCTTTAAACTCCCTTCGTGAAGGTGGCAACAAGATGTGCTTGATTTCCACAATGTCAGGATGCCGAAGAATTCTAAGAAGTTTAATCTCGCGAAGAATACGCGTTGCATCTGATACATGCTCAAAGATATCATTGATCTTTTTAATTGCAACTTTTTCCCCAGTGTGTGTATCAGATGCAGAGGCAACAACACCATAACTTCCTTTACCAATTACTTCTTCTACTTTATATCTATTCCCTTCACCATATTCGGTGAAGAAATCTACATCTCCTGGTGCCTACAGCATCAAAGTGTATTCATGTCAGTCTTTTAACATCTACAGATACTGTCTGTGGTGTGAATCACATTGAAGAATTTCTAAATCTACAGTATCTAATAACATAAGAATCAATTATAAGAAATTTTACCTTCTTACGTTGATCAGCCATTCTTCCTACCAATACAGAAATCAAAGCTCACACATTTCACAAAGTATCAATTGAGAAAAAACAGCCCTAAAATTGGACCTAGATTTACTGAATTTGAAGATATTTGAGAGAGAAAACTAACTCAAATCACTGAAATTGAGATCTAAAAACTAAAACTTGAAGATCAAAAGAAATCGATTAGCACCCACGATTTAAAGCAAGAATCGTCAACTTTGAGATCGAAATAAAGAAAACCCAGATTGGAGAAGATTTTGGTGAATCTAGGACGGAAAACCTAAATCTTTGTGGAGGACTAAGAATGTAGCTGGAAATAATAAAAGTTAGATAAAGGTAAGAAAAACCCAGATTTATTTTTTAGATAATTACAGTAGAAAAGAACAAACTTTAGAAGATTTAAACAATAAAAAAGGCGATAATCTCCAAAAATAGGTGGGAAGCTGGATGGAAGTGGAACAAAAATTAAAAAAAGGAAGATAAAAATATAGTTTACTAAATTAGATGAAGAAAATGATGCTTGCTTTTCAAGATAAGATCAAAGTAATTATAGAAAATTGTATTTCAAGTGAGAGAGAGTGAGAGAATGTGATAGATATTCCAAGTACTTTCGTTCGCTTAGATTTCAGTGAAAGTAAAAACAATTGAGAAATTTAATGAAGTTACAAGAATCAAGATGATGTTTCAAAGAAATAGAATAAAAAGTCAAGATGAAGAAGAAGAAAGCTAAACTACCACTACTTCTACTGGCTAGTGATGGAGAGTGAGCGAGAGACTGTGCTTGGAATACGTAACTTATTGGATGAATTCTTTTATCAACCAACTAGGAGTAGCCTAGTGTCATGGGACTAATGACTAATGAAACCAGATGTTAATTAATTTTGGTAATTAAATCATCATTGACTATCGTGCACGTGTTTTTATGCATTTTTGTATATATTCAAACACCTTCTTGTATAGATGCCTTAATCATAGAAAATTTGTCAGACTAAATTTAAATTATTAAAAAAAATAAAAGATAAAAAATATATGTCATCTTTAGTGATCAAGTCACGTGTTATTTAACATTTTTATCTGGAATCATTAAAGACAGTTGTCTGAAAGCTTACCCCTTATGTTATTATTTGGGAACTGCTGAAGGAGAGGAATTTTAGAGTTCACGTGGAAGACCGAAGAGATGTGAAGAGTTGAAAACTACTCTGAAGCAGAATATATATCATTTCAAGGGTTATTTCAAGTCTACTCTAAAGAGATGTCTCAGTCATGTCTTGGATTAGCACATAGGTCATTTCAAGCCTAGTCTCCAATTCTTTAACTCTTCTTCGACCATGGGCTGAAGTCTGCATTGATCTTGCTCTTTCCAAGGGTACAACATCCAGGCAGTATGAACATAGGTCATTCCATGTTGTAAAGATTGATAGGAAGTATGAACAATCAATAGAATGGAATTACAACTACCTCATCGAGTGCGGCAACAATCATCTCTTGCTTAGCATTGCCGAACCAGATGATATGAGTTATCATAATGTCGCAGTCACCTCTAAATTAGATGATATGAGCGACAAGGTGTTGCACCTCAATACACTGCATTGCGGCTGCCTACATACCCAACCCTTACCTTGAAGGGATCAAGCATGACCGTAGTTCATCCGAATAGGGACAAGCATCTTAAGCCTATTTAAGCAAACTCAACATCGATTAGGGTCAATCTTTCAAAAGGATATGCTTAGGCATATGCAATTCGCGTCCAACTATTTCCAACATGATGTAGCAATTCTAAAAGCCAAACAAAGCCTAGTTCGCATAGGCCAAGGGACTTTCGTAAAGTATGCATTGGCTTATGCATACTATAGCTACTTAGCATGCAAATATGCATTCTCGAGTACGCAACATGGATGAATGATGCTTTCGCATAATTCACGCTTCATCGGCTAAGATACAAGCATATTGACGTTTATGCATCAAGTATGCACCAACGTATAGGCCACATCACATATATGTGCATTACCGCTCATGCACCTTCAACCCAAGCTTCCCCCCTATATATGTCTTAATCGCATTTTCATACTCTTGGATAAGAGGGGTAAAGGACATTCATCGACCGCACTTTAGGCAAAAACGCCAATGGGTTAGCCAGCTGCTAGGATAATCCGCCAACTAGTTGGCGCTGATAGGCAAATACGCCTACAGGTTAGCATATCCGTTAACTGGTTAGCCAGCTGCTAGGATAATTCGCTAACTGGTTGGCGCTGATAGGCAAATACGCCAGCTGGTTAGCATATCCGCTAATTGGTTAGCCAGCTTCTAGGCTAATCCGCCATCTAGTTAACATTGATAGGCGAATACGCCAACTGGTTAGCACAAATGCCAATTGTGCCAAGGCCGATGTATCCCCACCCTGATGCATCCATGAGTAAGCTTTATAAGCTAAGGATGAAGCTTCATCCCCTGATATGACGTGCCCTTGAATAAGCATCATGCGAAAAATGCGGTTGTTACAGCCGTTATTAAAAAAGTTGCATCTTTAATTTTAGCACATCCGTGCAGAAGTTACGTGAAGAATCGGGTGAGTCATTTATAGATGAAGAGACACTTAATAAAGTTAGTTAAATTTTATATTAACTCATATGATAGTCTGATTATTCAGAATAAGTTGTGAGTATGTTTAGATTTTCAATTAGATTTTGTGACTCGTGTTTGGGAGTACAAACACTCGTCGGCCTAGTAAAATTATTGTGTTATTTATATTATGATCATTATATCTTGGAAGGTTGTACATTGTACGAGGGGATTGATAAACTTGTTTTAAGAAATAGTCTTGTTGAGAATAGTCCTACATTGTATGGGAAACTGAAGTTTTGTAGTTTATAAGTCTTGGACAATCCTAACTTTCTAAGTCGATATTTAAGGTGAGTTAGGTCCGTGGACTTTAATATGGTCTTAGAGCAGACAATTTGTGATGAATGTTTGTACCATGCAGTTTACTACATGGGGAGTAGACCCAACAGCTCTTTAGCCCAGTTAATACTTGTCCAATTAAGGCAAAATATATTATTAGGTTCTTGGGCTGAAGTCTAAGTCTATTAAAGGTGGATATCCCAGTATGCTAGTCTCCTTAAAAAAAGTGACCAGATACAATGCCTCTACTAGGTAAGATGAACCTGGATGAGAAGTAGACCAGATAGATATTCAAACTTAAAGATAAGAATGAATCTAACTGGTTACTAGTCCAGATGCATAGTCAAAACCTAATTATCCTAAAGAAGGGGATGAACCTGGTCAGGAATCAGTCCAGGAACATTGATATTACCTGATAGATAATATTCATTAAATTATTTTTAAAAATAAGAATGAACCTGGTCAGCATTTATTTCAGGTACATTGATCTTATCCTAATAAATAATATTAATTAGATTATCCATAGACTTTAAAAAGTCTCGTCTCGATCAACCAACTTTTACACATACTTTTAATAGAGTAGAAAAGAAAAACATACGAACAATGAAGTTTTTTTTTTTCTTTTTTGCCAAGTAACAATGAACAATCTGCCTTTGACGCATAATCAATGTACTTGTCTAGTGGATTGTCGTTATGACTCTTATATGTGTTTAGGGCATCTATGTAATACCCCGATTCGGCAGGTAGGGTTCGCCGATTGAAATATAGGTAATGGTTCGTCCTTTCCTAACACCAAGGCCTTTTCATCACAATCGGCTCCAGAGTTTGCAAAAAGCTCTGCAGTTAAGCTTGCTCGGGCAAGAATAATCCAGGGATAGGTGAACAAAATCCCTATTTCATGGGGCCTTTTCATCACAAAATCCCTATATTCCACAGTTTGAAATATAGGTAATGATTCGTCATTTCCTAACACCGAGGCCTTTTCATCACAATCGGCTCCAGAGTTTGCAAAAAGTTGATGCGGGATTACCACAACGATACACATCAATGATTTACATAATCCCTCGGATTTAAAATTCCATAAAATTACAAATCCCTCTGAATTACAATTTTTACAACCAAACACACCAATAATAGAAAAGTTTCCACCAACCTTAGAAATTATCCTTAAGATTGTGGATGTTTTAATACCCATACCACATAAATTGTGCTGACTAATCATGATTGTTATACGGGGAATACTAAATTTCATGGGGTATCAAATCCATATAAAACAAAACAATTTTTAACATTGGGTTAGCATATCTCCTTTAGAATTTGATAACCTTGTTAACAACCTTATAAAAAGTAAGGGACAACCGAAAAATATTTTGCTTGTGTGTTGCTCGAGCCTATTTTTATCTAGTAGCATTACAACCAATTCTTGGAAAATATGAACGACATTTGATCCATTCATATAATTTTGACAAATTTTTTATTTAATAGTTAGTTGTGATACTGCTAGATAAAAAATACTTGAAAAATATGGGAACAAAAAACATTCATGTAGTTGTAAGAAATCCTACAACACACCCAATCACTTACCTGAATCTACCCTATATAGGTTTAGTCAAGATTGATGGTCTGAATTCACAAAATCATAAAGGAAATTATGAACACGAAGGATTTACGTGGTTCGCTGCTAAAACCTACATCTACGGGGTGATTTCACTATAATCTCAACAAGGTTACAAACTCTCAACCTTAATATTACATTGCTCTTAATATCTCTCTCTCTAAGCCTTATACAAAAGTTCAACCCTCTTTACACTGTTTGCTTTCGTATTTATAGACAAATTATAATAGTGGATGACAACTCATTTGGCCTCGCAAGCGTCTTCACAGTTAACTTCTTCGCTAAAGCTTTCTTGGAAGAAAATCCATCTTCGCTGGAGCTTTACTTCGCTAGGACATTCGCCAATATACTTCGTCGTAGTTGTCGCTACCTCTCTGTTCTTCGTCCAATAGCGATTTTCCACCTGTTCCGACAACTAACAGACTGTCGATATGACTGCTCTGCTCGTGCATTAAGTGTTTATCTATCCAATTCAAACTTGATCGTTGATCTTTAATTGGTGTTTTCCACGTGTCATATCTTCGGTAGATAAACGAAGATCCCTAAATTAGTTGGGAGTAGCTTCGATGCTTAACTTATATTCACCTTTTCCGTACTTATACCTTGAGATGCAGACATATGGTGAAGTATTTTTCCACCCTTACAGTTCCAAAACAACCAAAAAATAAATATCATAACAAATCCAACAAAAACAAGACAATGACAGCCAACACCACAGAAAATGTCGAAAATGAACAAGGGATATATCCATGCAAAGAAGAAAAATGAAAACAAGAATGTAACTATGTGAGTGTGACTTGAACTATGAGGTGTCTCAAACATATAATTATAAAAAGCTTATTGCTTTTGGGTTTTTGTACATAGTCCACTGGAAAGAAAAAAAGAGAGTCAAGGGTCCTACCAAGACAGCAATACCTAGCCATTTCGCATTTGAATAAGCATCATCACACGTTCCATTTATACTGTCGGGAGGCTTTTCTTCCGTCGATTAAAGCTAAGGTTGGTACGGACGGCTACCAAATATCATGTAGATTACTAGTAAGAAGCAAAAGCAACTTTTCATTTATATGAAAATTTGGTAATTTTTGTGAAATTTGGAACCCTTTGCTGCAGCCTTAGACCTTAGTCGAAGCTGGAGGGAAGATCTGAAAAATGAATCTTACTTAAATGGATCAATTCCGATAAAAACTCATTCTTGCAAACCTTACTGAACGAACAAAATAGACACCGGTAGAAACTGTTAGTACATTTAGTTTTGGCACAAAAAAATAGTGGACATTATCCTCTTCTTTGATCCTTAAACGACATCGTAAGGTTAGATAAAAGAAAGGATACACTAACGCACACTATAATTCTTTGTTTAAGATAATTTTAATGACATTTTAGTGCTAACTGTACAACTAATGCACACTATATGATTCTTTGTTTAAGACAATTTTTTATCTTTAACAATGATATTTTACATTACCTTGGAAACTAAAAGGAAAACGACCCTTCGATCGGATTGAATTAATATGTAGCTTATGATCCCCTATTGCAACTCCAACTGATTTGTATTTCTAAGTTTTAACAACGAAGAAAATAACTTGTCTCCCATAAAATAGTTTTGTTGTTATATGGCGTGACAATTATAATAAACTCGTGCTTCCTCTGCTGACAATTTCCAGCTCTCCACATGATAATAAATTAGTATGGGCCTTTTTTCATTCTAATGATTCCGGTTGGATTGCCTTACTAGACTACCTAAAAATCGCCCTTTTATATAGGGTAGGTTTCACCTACTTGGAATTTACATGGGATCACTTTTAGGTTCCACCAATAAGAAAAATATAAGGGGATAATTTTTTTGGAGTTCTAAAGAACGATCTATAATTTTTTTTTTTTTTTTTTAATAAATTCTAGGGCTATTTATCCTTTAATATCCAAGTGTCCACCAAAATCTAAGTTTGGTACCCACTTCCTCTAACAGCCATCGTATTTCCGTTATAAAGTCATACAAATTGCCATATTTTTATTTCTTACTTGATAGTAACTTACATGTCCTAAGGTCAAAGCACGAGTCTTTATTTTGTTCCATCTAGCTAGGCATGATGTCTGGTTACAATAAGAGAGAAAATATGTTAAGTTAGATCAAAATTTCGCATCATCTTCACATGAACCAGAAACATCTTTATTGAAACAACAAAACCCAATTTAATCATTCATTCAAAAATCGAAATCAGTGTTAGCAATAGATTGAACGTCACATACACATAGTATAATTGAAATCTACAACAGTATATACTATACTACTTAAATTTTTCCTTAAACATTCAACAGATACACTGAATTAATGAATGATTCTCTCCCCAATTTACAACCACACATCTAATATTAAGCAAGATTAAATGATGAGATGCCACCTATTTTAGGACACCAATGTCAATGTTAGCAAAGTTAGGGAAAAGAATTCATTTAGCTAAATTCATAACAGAAATAGGATGGCTAGATCAGACATGATTGTTGATTAAAAATTTAGATACTAACCTTTAATTTTAATAGAACTGTGTACTAAATTAAGATTCTGGTTAAAATTTAAATATCAAAAGATAAATAGCCTTAAGTTCTAAAGATAATATTAATAGATTAATATTGGCCATGTTTAGGGAGGAAGGGGTTTAAATAATAGCCACATATAGTAAAATTTGCAATGGTATCGTGAAGTGTGGGGGGGTTTAGTTTGGTGATGTATTGGTATGTTTAATTTTTCATCCACATGTGTGCATGCATCACTGCATGGATAGTTCGCAGAATACACGACTATAATTAAGGGTTATGATTTTAGGAAAAAAATTTGATAAACCTTCAAGAATATTATGCAAAGGTGTGATTTCACACTGCACATAATTTATACCAAAATGTGGTATGTCACACGATTTGGCACACCAAGCCATGATATATTTATGAATTTGTATAAGCATTATACACGATATAGCAGAATACGTCACCTTATATGATTTGACATATTACAACACAATACAACACAGATGTAACATGATAAATTACACCTCTAAATTTCTGGTGTGATCCAGAATTTTCTAAGTTACCTAAATCTATCTCGTAAATCAAAATGTGCATTGTAACTCAGAAAATGTCATCGTAACGTGAAACCCTTTTCTTGAAATCTTTCTTATGATCTAAAATGTGTGACCCTCATATCTACAGCTCACTCGAGTTTATTTATGTAGCTAAAATTATTTACTAACTAATAATTCTATATCGTAATTAAAATTTACTATTGTGGTTAAAGGCAAATTTTTAGTTGTAACCTAAAAAATTTCTAAACTATTTAAAATATGTTTTTTTGGAAGCACACTTAAAATATATTCAAGAATCTATCATGTGACTCATATTTTGCTTTAAAAATATAAATTAACTATGTTGAGGAAAAATCTATCACACTGTCCAAATCTAATATGCGACCTAAATTCTTAGATGTACCCTCATTTGCTTTCCAACACAACTTTTGCCCCTTATCCAAAATTTACACTTCAAGTTAAAAACTTGCCCAATGACCAAGAACATGTAGTATAACATTATATATGTCGCGGTAAAATATTTACATAACCCTTAGTGACTTAAAACTTTTATGGTGATTCTAAATTTATCATTGTAAAATAACTCCAAATATATTTTTATGAGAGTAAAAGCTTATATCAAAAACGGCTAGCTAAAATTGGCAGATTCATCGAGGATTACTCTAGAAAAAGATATACCCATAATGTTTACCCATTTCAGTTTACCAAAAACGGAAACATATACATTAAGGTTGTTACATTAAAAAAACAAACAGACTAAAATATAAATATTAAAATATGTCAGTGACCAAAAAAAACATTCAGTAACCAAAACCTATCTAATTGGTAATATTTTGCTCCATGTTCCAAAATTTACCTCTTGAGCCTTATTGATTTGCAACTCACCTAATATATAAAAACTTTGAGTCCAAACATATCGTAATAATCCAAATTCTATATTTTATCTCTTAATTTACCATTGTGATCTGATTTTGGTCCATGACCCAGTTTATATAACCTTTCGCCAATATCTTAACCGTCATCCAAAATCTACTACCGTGGCCCAAAATTTATTCAATGACCCAAAATTTCATAATAACATGAGATTTGCTAAATAACCCAAAATATATCGCTTGACATGAAATACACATCCAAAATTAATATTGTGAAGCAAATTTGAATTGTGACAAAAACGGCCTAGTGATCCAGGATATACCTCGTGACCCAAATTCTACCATTGTAACTCGAAATCTTTCAAAATTTCCCCGTCCCCAATAATCTAAAATTTTGTCTAGTGCACCCCAAACCCTCGTCGTAATGCCCGTGAGCCGTGAGTGCCTCAAGAGTGAAATCAAAAGGGTAAGAAATCTTGGGGTTTATTTTAATGAAACATTGGATGTAGATATAAAAAGCAATTTTGATAAGCGTATTTTGTTTGATTTTTCGTTTCACTAGTTTGGCTGCTGGTTTGACAATGGCGCTGGGTTTTCTGAACCGAGAGAAGAAAAAGATGGTTGTGGCGACCATTTTCATGATTACCACAACCAAAAATGATACATAGAACAAAATTGAAATCAAAACAAGAGGTTTAACGTGGTTCTGCAGAGATTTGCCTACGTCCACGGGTAATCAAAGTTGGAAGTTCTTATTGATTTTCTTAGGTTACAGAAGAAATGAAGTCCCCCTAAAAACCCAGCCAAAAAAGTCCATTTCTCTAATACCCTTCCTTCTCTTATAAAGGGGTGATAGAAATGATATTTATAAAAATGCCCCCTTTTGCCACGTGTCGATGAAGTCCGCCACGTGTTGATGATGATTTGCCATGTGTCAATGTTGATCTTATCCTTCAAATGCCCCTAGTCTAATTTTGGTGCGGGCAAAGGATGGTGCGGGCAAATGGTGGAAGAGACAAGATGGTGCGGGTGTGGGCAAGATGACGTATGAAATGGGTGCGGACAGTGATTGATTTTGGTTGTTGCGGAAATAATGAGCTTCACTGGGCTTAGCTGCGGACAAGAATGGTGTGCGGGAAGCTACACAAGTTCAGTCCTTGTTTCTCATGATGGGCTTTAGGTGCGGTCCAATTTGAGAACTTCTAATGGTGTTGCGGTATGAACTTTAAGTTGTGTTGCGGAAATGGTTTGAGCGGGTATTATTTGAATGAGAATGATTTGAATGGGAATGGTTTGAGCGGGAATTATTTGCTTTTTGCTGAACCTGTACACTCGTTGGGTAATGCTATTGAGTTGCGGGCTTGGGCTGCAGTAAAGATGAGTTTTTTAGCTGCGGTCAAGAAATGATGTTGTATGCTTTGCGAACGAAGTATTGCTGGCCAGGTGGAGTCCGCAAGGTTGTATACTTCTGAAATGAGGTGTGCAGACTTAATGAAACACATTCCTTTGTACTACGGACCATCATTTTGACTATGGAAATCATCACTTGTACTGCAGTCCATCACTTGAAATGCTTACTTGGTTGTCTTATGTATCACAAACAACAAGAACTTCTTGCTCATTTCATGCCAGCACCTAATGGGCTCATCGGACGCCCGTTGAATTGAATTATTGCTGGTCATCTTGGCCATCTCGATTAATTATTTGCTTTTTATACGAACTTCATGCAGTTGAGAATTTTGAAGCTGGACGACTGTCGTTGTTGCCACGTGTTAAAGTAGATTTCTTGTGCTCACAATGGTAACTTTTGATAATAGATTTAATGAATCTCTGAACTTTCTCTCAAGTTCCTATGGGTTTTCTCTAGTTAGTATTTTGATTCAGTTTCTGATACATTTTTGTTTTGTTTTGTAGTTATTCTTCTCTCGTTTCAAGGATGTGACAGTTGAGTTGAAGAATGATTTAGCTATAAGTTGAACTCTTTCCTTCAGTTGATCAGTACCTTGAGAATACTCGATTTGTTGGTCCAGAAAAATATCCTCACATGGTACTTCCTCCTACCCCATCTTGAATTATTTCTAGGGTTATGTTGTTTTGCTTCTGTACTTTCCATATATTTGCCGGGCATCGGATTAATGTGGAGAACTACCCGTGTTTGAATTTAGGGTGAAGTTATTATGGCATGGTATGATTGGAAACGTTGGGGTAATATAGAGATGAACAGATGTGTGAATGTGAGTTCAAATTATGAATGTGGTGGTGTTGTCTTAGTTTTGTTTAATGGGCGTTTATTGTTACCGAATCTATAGAGTTTGTAGAATAAGTTTTCGATTTTTTGATAGTATGGATTTCACCTCTGTGATTACCACGAAGTCTTGGACTCTGTGGTAAGAAGAAAATCCCCTAGTGGCTAAACCCCGCTTAGCGATGGACCTACTGGAAAGCCGTAAACCTAGTTAGGTATTTCTTTAGGTATGTATTGTAGCATACAAGAAACACTGGATTGAGAAAGTTTGGTTTGTGCTGTAACTACCAATTACCCCAACCTCATTTAGTGTATCAAATATCGAGAGTAAATTAGTAAAACAAGTAAGAGAAGAGTGAGATGAGAGAATTTCATGGTTTATATTGGGATTTAATGTGGTTCGGCATATTTTGCCCTATGTCCACGGGTATTGATATTATTAGATTTGTGTTCTTACATGAAACTCCATTAATGGGGTGTAAAAGCTCTAAGTATAAGCTAGTGAGAAGAAGGAGAAAGAAGATCATTTCTAACCAAAATCACTTTCTCTTTTATAAGAGAACTCAGTACCAATAAGATTACAAAGATACCATTCGCTTACTAATTAAGCTAAGGACTCATTTCTCTTATAAAAGAGAGAGTGTTTTAGGTTAGAAAGGATCTTGTCTACTCTTTCTCTCTAGCTCACACTTAGAGCTTCTACTCTTCATTAATGAAGTTACATTTGGAACATAATTTCTTATCAAATCAGTAGAGACAAATTCTAGCAAACTAATACTTCTTTAGTTCTAATGTTCTATACATTACTGATAATTGAGTACCTGAATGAAAATTGCACTTCAGATGAATAATAAACTGAATAGTAGTACTTTTTTATCTGAATACTCACACAAAATATAGGGAGTTGTACCTGGTAACTGCAACAAAGACTTGATTAGTTTGGTGATGCTCTGATTTAGATCTGACTGAATATTTTGATGGATGAATAAGGGGTTTGTCATCCTTCAAAATGCCACATGCAGTAGTAAAAAGCTTAGAAACGGTTTTGGGTAGTAAAAATGCTATAAAGACCTATAAATTAGGCTTAAAGTTGAATAGGTGGATATCAAGTAGTTAGTAGTTGTATGTTTTACCGGTAGCCAACCAGAAAAAAGATTGAAGTGTTAATTAGGCACATCAGAGCATATCGTTTGGGTACCATAGTGTTATGGTACTGCCGGACCTCTACTGTACTTAATGTCAAAATCCTTGTATCATCATCATTATGAACATGTTACTAGTTGCGGAATAATTGTGTATAGGCAGGATGTTATGGCTATTTGTAGTGAAGTCCTACCAGTCCGTGTGTCTAGACGCCTCCAGCCTTAATTATATCCATAGCCTATGCTTTAAAAATGATTTACGACACCGCAAAGGAAATAAAGAAAAGATGAAACATCATGCTTTTCTTTGCGATCCTTACCTTAGACTCTTCAATATAACCTTAATTACTTGATGTCAGCACCATTTACAGCATAGTTAATTCTTACCCTTGTTGTTTCTGTTGTTTAAAATAAATGTGCCTTATTCATTATAAATACTTCTTTATTACGTTTTCACATATGTTTGTGGCAGCTTTCAGTAAGGATCAGTTGCTTGATATGTGCAGCTACCCAAATATTATTACTACTACTTGTAAGATTAGATCAGACTGAACCCAACTTTTCACTCTAGTTTATTCAATTCGATCGAAACCCTAAATTGAGAAAAATTAGCGAAGAAGAAGATGGATTCTGATGATGAAGTTGAGAAAATACCGTATAGTGAAAGAGAAGAATGGGCTGATGTAAAACCAGTTCCTCAAGATGATGTTCCAAATCCAGTTGTTCCAATTGCTTACAAAGATGATTTCAGAGAAGCCATGGATTATTTTCGAGCTGTTTATCTTTTTGATGAAAGAACTCCTCGTTCGTAACAGCTAACTGCTGAAGTTATTCAACTCAATGCTGGAAATTATACGGTAATTCTTTCTTTTCTTTTCTTTCATTTTTTTTAATTTAAATTTAGACTAATTTCTTTGTTTATTTAGGGCTTTAATCAGGGTTTTAGTTCAGGGGATAATTTAGGGTTCAGTGGATATGTGCAACTTAGATTAGATTAGATCAATAAACTTGTGCTTGAGAAAGTTAAGCTATATGAACTTGTCACCAGTGGAAGCCGAGGATGCTCAAAAAGAGCTCATTAGTTGGTTTATGGCTGAGCTGAGTTGCTAATGATTGGCTTTAAGATGCATTCATGGTGTTTGACCTAGTGCTTGGACCAAATAACATGTTATGAGTCTTGCAACTGCGTAATTTAGTTCGCAATGTATTGTTTATTGTAGTCGTCACTTGTTGTTTTCCTGTTGTTTTTGATGTGATAATGTATGTATGTATGCATATGAGTGTACATGGAATGGTGCATTGAAGAAGTAGCGTTACATGATGCTCCGTAGACATCCTGGTTATATCTGATTCTAAAAATTATGAGCCTCTAACGCAGTTAGATTTCTGTAAGAGAAACTTTGAATGTTTGATTGTTGAGAAGATAAGTCTTTCTTGCTAATGTTAAATTCAAGAGATTCTATAGTGTGTCTAAACTCTAAAGCTAATGAGGTAACCTGTCTTTCATTTGTGGTATATGTGTGGCATTTCAGACGTCTTGTACTTGAGTCACTCGGTGCTGATTTACGAGAAGAAATTGGAATTCATTGAGCATATTGCCAAGAGCAACTCCAAAAACTACCAAATTTGGTGAGAGGATTTTATATTTTCTTCTTTCGTTGGTCTATACAATTGGCTCTCTAAATTAACACCTTCAGTTTAGAAATCCGAGGTTAACAAATCAATTTTCTGAACTAAATAATGGCCACCTTATATGTATTTAGAGCCCAATGCATAAAGAGATCTTTTAGATTGCAGTTTGCTTGAATCCAAATTCGAACCCTTCTAGTCTATATCTGTAAGCATGTATGTATCACCTGAAATCTTATCATTACTATGAACCACTGAACTTGAATTATGAACATCCGAGTGACTTAGGAACAAAACTGTTTGGATAAAGTTAATGAACCGTTATAGGTTTATGTAGGCACCACAGACGATGGGTTGCTGAGAAATTGGGAACTGAAGCTACTGCTATTGAGCTTGAGTTTACCAAGAGGATACTCTTTCCAGATGCGAAAAATTATCATGCCTGGTCCCACCGTCAGGTATGCAGTTCCTTTAATTTGCATTACCCTATTAATGTCCTTAGTGTTTTGCCCACCAATAGTTCCGAAATCAATATGGACCGAATCTGGGATGGCTGCCCCTGAGCTTAATTTGTTATGTTCTCCATGTGTTTAGTTCTCACATTTTTAATTATAGTTGATTTCTATCTCTAGTCAGCTCACGTTGATTAAGTTACATATCACATATGTTGGACATCAAGAATAAAACATTATATCAGATTAATTGGCTAAGTTTTCCGCTAATAATACTCCTCTGTTTTATTTCAAACTTCCCGTTCATGGAGAACCCGCAGTCCATATTGTCAGCTCTTATCTTATAAGAGGAATAGTTTTATTCAACACTTCTCATTCATGGCGACACCACACATTGCATTGTTTTTGTATTTCTCACAGCTAATACCCAAAACAAAATTTTACATGGCAGTCAAAAGTTTCCACCAACTGTTGCTAGCAACATCTGCATCTGTTACAGATCATAATATGTATTTAAGTTCATTCAGCAGTTGTTATATGTTACTTTTTAACCCCATTTAAATTAGCTGAACGAGGCTGAAAGACAGCATGTTTCTTACAGTGGGTGCTTCAGGCCTTAGGCGGTTGGGAAGATGAACTAAATTACTGGCACCAGCTCCTTGAAGACGACATTTTTAATAACTCTGCATGGAACCAGGTAAGATACCTAAAATCCTGCTTAAATTTTTTACTTATTTCTTATAGAGACTGCACTGAGTGCAGACCAGTAACATCAAATCCATCAATACACTCTGCAAACACATCGTATTCATCCAGTACTTTTCAGGTGTGTGAACACTAAGTCATCACACCGTTCACATGTACATACAAAACGGGTTCAATTAGTAATACAAATTTATTTATTTTTTGGTGGGTACACCAGAGATATTTTGTGGTAACAAGATCTCCTGCCTTGGGAGGCCTACAAGCAATGAGAGCCTCGGAAATGAAATACACAGTTGAAGCCATTCTAACCAACCCTGAGAATGAGAGCCCATGGAGATACCTTGGAGGATTGTACAAAGGTGATAACCAGTCGTTAATATGCGATCCTCAAGTGTCCATGGTGTGTCTGAAGGTTCTAAACGCCACCAACAACAGAATATTTGCTTTAAGCTTGCTTTTGGATTTACTATGTTACGGTTTCCATCCAAGTGAAGACTTCAAAAATGCAGTTGAAGGTTCAGCAACTTTAGAATCAGATCATCCGAAGTCAAATTTAGCAACTGCGGTTTGTCTGTCTTGGAGCGTGAGGACCCAATAAGGTCAAACTATTGTACGTGGCGCAAGAGCAATTTACCACCAGAAGTACTATAACATGTTAGATGACCATCAGAACCAGTCACAAGCATAGACTGGATTCCCTTTGGTTTGTTTACTCTATTTGCCGTCTTGTGATGAAACATTACTTGGATATGGAAGTTGAGTTATTAATGCAGTAATTTAGCTTACATGACACTACTTATTTCTTAAGTTTTACATCAAAATCCGCAAATCTCGTACTCAGCTACTAAAATAAAAACCTTAAACAAGTTATACTACTGTACGTGGTGACTGTTGGTGTCGAAGATGTTAAGGAACTTATGATTTCTTCTTGGTGGTCTGAAAGATTCTTGATCATCAGGTATATTTCTTGAACAAGATTATATGTTTCTGTTTAAATTGTTCAATGTGTTCTGTTTTTGTATTTACTGTGGAAAATTGTTAGGGGTAAACTTACATTTGGAACATAATTTCTTATGAACTTCGGTAGAGACAAATCCTAGAATGAAAAATGAACTTGAGATGAATAATAAACTGAAAAGTACTCTTTTAGCTGAAAACACACACACACACACACACCATGGGCTTGTATCTGGTAACTGCCGCAATGACTTGGTTAGTTTGGTGGTGTTCTGATTTAAATCTGACTGTGAATGTGTTGATGGATGAATATGGGGTTGTCATCCTTCAGAATGCCATGTGTGGTAGTCAGAAGCTTAGAAATGGTTATAGGTAGCATTTGTAGTAGACTAGTAGTCAAAAGCTTAGAAACGGTGATGTGCATTAAGTATCTCTCAAATCTTCACCAGGTAGTTTAATCTTTTGTTTCTACATTGCATCTTTTGACAACAATCTATTCCGTGGCTTGACAGGGTAGGGTCAGTTAATTATCTTCTAGTAGCTTGGTATAAGATATTAAGATTTTGGTCGTCTTTATGTTGAATAGACATCATGAACGAGTTGGTCGGTTAACTGTGTAACCTTAGCTCATTCATGTCAGTGAGGCCTTGTGAGACAAGTCTGGTTTTGCTTTTACAAGTTGAAAACACGACATCTACAGAATATGTTTGCAATATCTTTGATAACCAATAGATTAACGGGGTTCGAAGTATAATCTCTAATTAAGACTTTCTCTTGTTAGGCAGGGGCCTCTTTTGACATCCTTTCCTGTTGAGAATAGGATTTTCCCAGTTCCATCAACGTTAATGAAGACTCGCTGGACAAGACGAAGACATTCCCTTTGTGAAACGAATATCCGACTTCACCTTTTGCTCTTACTTTGTAGGTTATTTGACCTTAATTTTGATGTTCCTGCATTGGCAGAATGCGTGCAGCTGCAGTCAACAGTTCCAGAAGTCTACCAACTCCTAATCGAGTCATGTTTTATGTTACAAGATTGCAATTAGATGTGCTCTCTGACTGATCAATAGTTACCCCAACATTTTTGATGGATCACACTTCATATCCTTTATGAGATGTTGACCATGTACCTTTTCTTCCATATTCTGCTATTACTCTCATGTGCCCGGATAACCATGGACTTGTCCTTACAATTCATTTCTGGATTTATCTTCATCTTTTTATCAACTTTCATTTGCACTGCTTGCAGTGCAGCCTTCGGAACGTCAAAAGAAACAGATGAATGTGTGGGCTATTTTTGTCATGCCAGTAAACCTGATCTTAGATGAAATGGTAAAAATTTCCCCTCTCTGTAACTTTTGTCATTCTGAGTAAATCAGAACTCAAATAACACATGGTAAAGTTAGACATTGCACTTAAAAAGAAGGTGACGAGAAACTACACCTCCATCAAAACCTTAAACAAAACATCCCACGTGAGAAACAGAACCCCATTTACAAATGAGAGAATTCTTAAATCTTTTCCTTACTCCTTCTCAAGGTCATCTAGAAGAAGTTGACCATTTAGGAGACAATTGAGGCTGGAGCCGGGATGGAACTTTCAACTAGAGCTGACTGAAAGAAACACTTTTCTATTGGGTAATGAATGACGCTATCTATGAGGTATGCAGACTTGCAAGAAACTCAAATACAGAAAGCAACGCTTTTCTACTGGGGTTGAATCAATGAACGCAATCCATGACATATGCAACAAACAAATAATACAACCAACGAAAACCAGTATAAATATGAAACTCGCAAACTTGATAGAAATTCACAGCCAGCCAGAACAATCAATTTCAGACCTAAACAAAGATAGAAGAAAAGAAACCTTTGCAAACCATCAACCATGCTAGAGCTTGAGTTTACGCTTTCATCATGCCTTCTCTTTATGCTGCCTATTTTCATTTTATTCATAGTCATCAAAACTGGAGGTAATTCTTCGTCATCGTCGAAATTACCAAAATCTTACCCATTGGTTGGTTCTACTTTCGCTATTCTTTCGAATGAAATCCGAAATAACCAATGGATGGCAGATGTACTTCGCCATTGTTCCACGAGAACATATGTTGCTTCTCGAGGTTTACTAGGTCCTACTCAAGTTTGGACTGCAAATCCTGAAAATGTGAAGCACATTCTCAAGAACCAATTCTCTATTTACCCAAAAGGTGGAATGTCTATACGCATTCTCTCCGATTTTCTCGGCAGTGGTATATTCAACACTAATGGGGATAACTGGAAGTTTCAGAGGCAGATATCAAGCCATGAATTCAACACCAAATCTCTCCGTAAGTTCATCGAAGATGTTGTTAAGACAGAGGTTTTTGATCGACTCATTCCTATTCTGTCAACAGCAGCAGAGCAAAACTCAGTTCTTGATCTTCAAGATATTCTTCAAAGGTTTGCTTTTGACAACATTTGTAAAATCTCTTTTGGGTATGATCCTGCCTACCTTTCACCTTCACTCCACAAGACCGAATTCGCTACTGCATTTGAAGAGGCTACCGAGATTAGCGGCAGACGTTTCCGTTCTGTGGTCCCATTAGTCTGGAAGCTTAAGAAATTTCTCAACATTGGGTCAGAGAAGAAACTCAAGCAAGCGACTCTGAAGGTTCGAGAGTATGCCAGAAAGCTTATACTGCAAAAGAAAGAGAACAAAGACACGTCTTCACTAGAGGCCACTGATCTTCTCTCAAGGTTCTTAAGAGATGAGAACTTAGATGATGATTTTGTGATCGATATTGTCATAAGCTTCATCTTAGCAGGCCAGGACACTACTTCAGCAGCCTTGACATGGTTTTTCTGGTTAATTTCCTGCAATCCCAAGGTTGAAGAAGAGATAATGAAAGAGATAAATCAAGCATCAGAAGAACCTGGTTACGACGATATCAAAGACATGTCTTACATCCACGCATCACTTTGTGAAAGCATGAGGTTGTATCCACCAGTCCCAGCTGACGGTAAAGAAGCAGCAAGTGACGACATTTTACCAGACGGAACTACTATAAAGAAGGGAATGACTGTGACATATTCTCCTTACGCGATGGGTAGGATGGAAAATTTGTGGGGTTCAAATTGGAATGAATTCAAGCCAGAAAGATGGTTAGAAATAGAAAAAACAACTGGAAAATTACACTTCATGGCCAAGGACTCATACACATATCCAGTGTTTCAGGCAGGACCTAGGATTTGCTTGGGTAAAGAGATGGCATTCTTGCAAATGAAGATGTTAGTTGTTGAAATTTTACGTCGATTTCGAGTTGTTCCTGCAGAAGGAGACGCTTTTGAACCGGTTTTTGTCTCCTACTTAACCTCGAAAATGAAAGGTGGTTTTCCAGTGAAGATTCAAGAGAGGAATTGAAGACAGACGCTGATTATATTTGTGGTTGTATTAAGTTGAGTATTTATGTTGCATTGTGCACTATAGTGTTAAAGTCTGTGGGCATCTACTTTTTTTAAACTGTTATTGTTCTACTTTGTAGTATACTAATAGACGATCCCTTGCTTCATTTCTCTCTTAAAATGTGTTGTCCTCTTAACACCTCTCTTGACAAAGATGCTATTTACCGCTATAACGCAAGTGGCGGTGGGAGACCAACACAAACCATTTCTAAATCAGCTGTTAGAAAGGAGGGTTATTGAATTGGATTCGTAAACCCCACTACCCCAGACAATCAACAACAACAAGAAACAAATGCCGACTACAATGAAAATAAAAATATGTAATTAAGAATACCTTTGAAACCCAATTGAATGCGCACTTTGCTTTCCTTGTAAGGGTATCTTTTAAACAACATTAAACAATCTACTTTAATACGTTTCTCCCTCGATTCCGAGTAAACTATACATCAAGAACGAACATGTTCCGTAGCAATTTGAAACCCAGCTTTTGATAAAACTCTAATAAAATTGCTGGTATTGATCGGTTTTGCGTACGCATGGGCAGTTTCTTGGCAGCCAGAGGAGTAACATTACATGCTAGCTTGACCGATCAAAAGAAAATATTACATGTTCTCCGGAGAAAGTTGAAGCTTATGCTCTCTCTTAGCTATAAAAGGTTTAATATGTACCAGGTCAAGCTTGTAATAACGTTACACTGAATATGTCTTCTATGCACACGGTATACGAGATTTTAACATACATCTTGTTCGTTTGGGTCTGACTCGTGATCTGAATCTAATTAGGTCCGAGTCAAGTGTTAGACCGTTCCCCCCCTAATATCTGACTTGAGGTCTTAACTCGGCCCATACATATTACTTCAAACTATTTGAACCAGATATCATTTTATACCTGACTTATTGGGCTCATATATATGATTGGATTAGAAAGTTTTATATAATTCTATCATTTGATAATTTTTCAATCACATTCTGTTGTTCGACCCATGTGTGTGCGTCCCGTATACATATAACAAGGGTTATCTCATAGTATATATATAGAGGCTTAATCATATATGATATGTAACTAATTCCTAATGAATAAGAGTTCTCTTTCTCATTCTCTTTCATGTCTCTGTAATACTACAACACGTTACTAACACGACTTTAGCAACTCTGCAATTTTTTTTATCGACTGAAACCGGTAACGGATTAATTCTTAACAGGTAAATTCCAATTTTTTTATTTTTATAGATTCGTTACCAGGTAAATTCCCCTTTAACAAAAAGATTTCTTTTTCATAGTGTATATTAGGGTTTCATGGATTTATGATTATCAAATATTGAGATTTAACCGTTAAATTTGCATAAATTTTTTAGTATGTTATACCCAATTATGTTATGAACACTGTTTTAAAATTTCACACAAATCAGAATATGATGCCATTCCCAAAACCTCTGTGAATGATATTAATTTTCGTTCAAAAAAACTCTAATTCCGGACAACGAAGTAATAAATTAACATTTGGACTTTCAACCGTTGGATTATTCTGAAATTTTGGTATATGTTTTAGCCCAAAGTTTTATATCACGTGTAAATTTTTTGTGAAGATTTAACCATGGTAAGTGCTATAAAGAAATCTATCTTTACAACAGTGTCTATAAAAACGTAATCTAGGATAATTATAAAGCGTCATGTTTATCTTCTTATTAAACCGTTGGATTAATTTCAATTTTTTTTTGCATATATATTGATCTTATGTATCACCTGTACAATTTCTATAACAATCAAACCATGTTAAGTACTCGAAAGTATGCGATTCTTACAATTGTGTCTACAAAAACGTAATCTAAGGCAGTCATACGACATCTTGAATATCTTTTTATCTAGCCGTTGGATTATATTGAAATTTTAGTACCTTTGGATTCACACTTTGACGCATATCCTGTAATTTTTTTATCATAATCAGATACTGGGAAGAGTGTTTACCGATCACTAAAGTAGGATGATGAAATTTCTAATTTTAGGGTTAACAAAATACTTTGTGCCTATATGTTAATAGTTTTAAGGTTATTATCAATGAGCCTGAATACTTCATATAAAATGGTCCATATATGCTTAAATTGGTTAACCATGACTCTGTCAACCCAATAGACCGGGCCTTGACCAAATAGTTGACTGACATTTGACTAAACCAACTCGACTTAAATTTGACCTTTTGGACTCAGAAGTACTTGAATCGATGACTAATCCACAAGGACTATATTTCCATCATAAAAATCTTGAATCGATGACTATACATTGTTCAAAAGATGAAGGCGTAGCTTATACATTTTTAAGGTGACATATTGACTTCAGACGATGAAATGCTTTGAAGGAAGTTTGTTGAAACATTCATTTTTCCCAAAACTTGAATGTTCCGTGGGATGTAATCCACTTGTTAGACTATAATGAGTCAATAACTTCAACAAAGAGTGTTGCCAAATAGCACATCTCAACTTTTGTGGAAAGAAACTCACTAAAGATGACATGGGTTAGAAATTTTTTTCCATTTTTATTTTTTGTACTCCATCTATTATACTAAAAAACCATTATAGATTGAAGTAAGCTATTCAACTTGAAGTAAGTGGTTGAGACATATGTGTAATTTCTAAACTGTTGGGATAACGAAATTTCTCAACTTAAGTTAACTATAGCAAGGTCAAAATGGAAAGAACCCTGAAGAACAAATGGTTAAACGTGGTGAATCATACCCATGTTGGTATACTTAAACATGTGAAAGAAAACATATAAATTATGGTAGAAGATATGAATTTTTTCTAGTACAGGGACAAAAATGTAATTATGGCTCCAATAGTAACGGTACAAAGTAAATATATCTACCGAGCATGGGACGGAGATGTACTTCTGACATATCATGAGTGTAGAGACCAACAAATAGGTCAACGCCATTAGACTGGCCAAATGACGATAACGCCTCGTAATGACTCAACTAATTAAGTTTAAACAATTAATTTCAAAAATTAATAAATTATTAAAATAATAATTTGGTCAAATTAATAGTATAATTGGACATATCTCGAAAAATTAAATGAAATGGACTTTTCAAACACGTCATTCGGATATCATATGAACGAGATATCGCATTTGGAAAGTCTAAGTCTCGAAGTTTAACTAAACTTAACCGTAGTTGACTTGACTTGTCCGTTGACCGGACCTCTGGTTTTTACTGTACCTCGTTAGTATTCTTTTACCTGGTGTTTTTGAAGGCTACCAAAAACTAATTATGGGCGACTAATAAAACAAAATAAAGTCATTTTGAAGTAATCCCAATACATCCATTATCCATATATTTTCTATAATGACTAATCTACTCTTGCTTAATTAGTGTTAATTTTGTTTAGTTAGTTGATTAATTTGGTTATTAGAAAATGATTTGAGTTAGTTTTGAATTAGAAATCGAGAGTGTTTTAGATTGATTTTTCGAGTTTTAGTTTTGTACAATCGGTAGGATCGTGATTTATTTTCTTACCAATTGTACAATCGGTAGTTTAATGGAGTACTTAAACTACCGATTATGTAAGTTTCCCCAAATTAAATTTCTCAAACTTCCAAAATTTTGAACTCTTCATCTTTCACAATCGGTAGGTATTGAAAATTTATATATATATCTAACGATTGTAAACATATAATGAATTAAACTTTAAAATTTTAAACTTTGTAATCGGTAGTTTAAAGATCAATTTTATCTACCGATTATAATGGTTTTTTTGTCCAGGACTTTTCTTGCTACAATCGGTAGTTAGTGAATATAAATAACTATTGATTGTGGATAATCGGTAGCACGTGAATTTAATAACTACCGATTGTATGTAATCGGTAGTTTAAAAACATTATTATCTACCGATTATGCCGATTTTACTTAACATCTAACTTCGTAATACTATTTCAACATCCGGAGAAAAACTTGTTCAAATAAATTTACTACATATTGTTCATTAAACATGTTTTTAAAAAACTAAAAACATCCGAATTAAACGAAACAAAACACATCATAGAAGTTCAAATTGATCAATCTCATTGATCTCGTGAAATTCTTCCACTCCTTGTTACTCTGGACTTGGTCCTAGTTTCAACCGGCTTCTTCTTCTTCTTCTCGTTCCCCTTAGGATCAGCCCGAAGTGGACCTATGTACTCTCCAGCTTCATTGTAGTATGAGTTTATGCTTGACAAGTCTTTGTCCCTTAAAATGCACCGAGGATCCAAAACATAGTAAGTTGTCTCAGAATCGGTTGACGAATTGATTTCAATGGTTCTGGACTCCTCTATCACCATCTTTTCCTTTCCCTTCTTTGGTTGTTTAGGTAAAGATTTTGGAGCCATTTTAAATGGAGTATTAAGGGTAAAAGGAGTACAAGAATCGGTAGAGGAAAAGAAATGAAAAAAGTTGATGTTTTAGTTGAGAATAGGTTGAGCCACTAATTTCTTCGAAGTTGGAGAGTTAACATGTATTGGAGGTGCATAAATGAGAAGAGGTCACCCTCCTTATACAGATTATAGTCTTAACGGCTCTTTATTTCAAAAAAAAAAAAAAACCGTTGAGGCCTGGTGTAACAAGAGTGTAGAGAAAATATGTACACTAAGTTCGGACTAATATAAAGAATCGGAAGTTTTGGGTACACCATAATCTACCGATTCCCACAATCGGTAGTTTAAGAAATTACTAAACTATCGATAATAATAAGTATCCCCAAATCGAAAATCGAGATTTTTTAAAAAATTTCAACATTTTGTACAAACACAATCAGTAGTTTAAAAAATTCTTAAACTACCGATTATGATAAGTGATGCGTCGGAAAACCGACTTTGTTTTACCGCAAGCGCACACTGTCGAAAGATGTAGACAAGAGCAAATACGATTCGTTCCCACGAGGAGTATGGATTAAAATATTTTTATTAGGTTTTTTTTATATAAAGAGTTAAATTAACTAGTGAATTAAGATTATTTAATAAAGTTTGAAAACAATAAGAGGAAAATGTTAAGGTTCCGGGAATCCGTTGTAGATTAGGCTTTAATTGCGTTCGTCACATAGGGTCTCGATTTTCAAAAAGAATTGTTTGTTCTCAACCTAAAGTAGAATTTCGAAGTACTAAGTATACAGGGCATAAAGAGTCAAAGAATATTCATAGAACAATTTCATACAAGGTTTCAACGAGTCCTTCTACTAATCAAACAATGAACTATACGTGGCATAGAACATGAAAAAAAATCATCGAGACGGTAAAACGTTGAGAGAGAGACAAATTAATGATATTTGGTTCATATAATTGAAAACCCTAGTTTTGAAACACAAATAAAACCATCTCTACAAGTTCATCCTTTCGCCCTAACAAGGGAATTAGCCCAACATGGCTTTCTCATAAGCCATACAAATTAATAATAAAATAAATACAAACTAACCCTTGTTCCAGCTTCCCTAATTTTCTGCCCGTAAAGCTTCTGTATCCGGAGGTATTTTCTTCTCTGTGAAAAGTTGTTCTCTTAGAATTGTATCTAGGCTTCCCTTTATATAGGCTCTGGTAACCTCCTCTTGATCCTCATCCAACTAGGAAACCTAGTCTCATTAAAATTTTCCACTTCCTTTTGATTCCTTGTCCAATTAGGAGACTTAACCTCCTCAAAAACCAACAAAAACCCTATTTTTCACGTCAAATGCGAGTCCAAAACGCTTCCCTTATTTCTCTTCCCGCGCAGGCCCGATAAGGCCCAACAGATACCAAATTCAAGTTGGTTTCACGGTTTTGCTCATAACTTCTTCATACGAACACAAAATGACCTCATTTTTTTTGCATTGGATTCGTAATTTAATTTTCTACAAGATGGAGGGTAGAAATCCTGGACTAGACTGAGTTCCACTTGGTCTTTAGAAATTCTTCTCTTATAAAGCTCCATTTCACTTGTTTCAGAGATGTAACCTGATAAAACACACAAACTAGAAACGTAATAATAAAACACGGTAATTCACACAAAATCTAGCAAATAAGAATAAGGAAATGATACTTAAAATATATAAATTATGCACTTATCAAATTCCCCCACACTTGCCTTTTGCTAGTCCTCGAGCAAACTACAAATCTAAATTAATCTAAAATACAACTCCCTTTCGTTGAGGAAACGGTTACACTCAGCATGTGTAACAAGCCTTTAAACCCCTAGGTTTCCCTAGTGGACGAGTTATAGTCTCGTGAGGGTTTACAAGATATTTACCCACAAAACCTAATTTCCAACTTCAAGACATTCCAGAGCATATGCATCCAAAGAGCTACGAAGACATAAAGTTTCTGAACACTAACAATAAGAAGTTAGAAGTAAAAAGAACATTATTCTCATGCTTAACTCTTGAGTTAGGAGAAAACCACCACGTAAAATGATCTAGGTTCGAGAGTGACCGAATATTTCTGCCTCACAATAAGGTTTTATGAATTTGACACTCCAAGGACGCACTTTATGGTTCACACATGTGTGCAGGCAGGAATGAAGATAGAAATCCTGCACACGTTGAAAGGTAGGAAGGAAAAGTAACCTTCCGAATCATATGGAGATGTTATCCCATAGAAAGTAGGACGAAAAAGAATCCTTTTTTATTTTTCTAGTGACCTCTAAGAAAGGAAATCAACCACTATGCAAGGATGGGAATGCTTACTTACCTTCTCATCCAATCGGCAATCAACACCACTCTCACAGTATCCAATAGAAACGTCTTCGGTCTTCAACTGTAGATGATGAACTCTTGAACTTCGTAGAACCTTGAATTTATAACTCATTTCCTCAATTTCTTGTTTATTAGAAACTTCTCTATAAATTTCTTCTTCCCCACGGCCTTATTGAAAGAATACAAAAGAAAATCTAAACTAAGGCAATGATAATCGTTTTTTTTTTTTTTTTTTTTTTTTTTTTTTTTTTTTTACAATATAAACAGAAAAATAAATGATGAAATTACTACCACCGTGGAATAAATACTTTACCACTTGATTCTGAACTTCACCAACTCACATCTTTTGATTTCTTTCGCTTTTGTACATAAGTCTTTAACATGTTAATTGTATTGTTACTTTACTTGAATATGAAATTTGCTCTTTCTTAAACGATTGCTTTTAAACCTTAAGTGACTTCAAATTTTTGATATTCTGCTTTTTGATAATATGTTTCTATGGACCTGTTATTGTCGAGAGAATGGTGCCAACTGCAAACAAGACTACAAGATAGAGTTAGCAATTCTGATGGCACCCTCATGATTGATAGAAATAGCACTCAAGAGATCAAAAAGTAGTGCTGAAATTGGTGCGAGGTTAGGTAGCTCATCATTCTACCCGAAATTTGCGCAGATGAAACACTCTAAACGGACAATTAAAGGTTTGGTGCCTCACTCATGGGTATTGAATGATCAACAACTCTAATACTGTATTCTCTACCGGTAGTTTAAGTCCATTTTTGTCAGTTCTAGCCTCTCAACAACTAAGCACTCCGAATATAGTTCTATAATAGTTCTAAGTTCAGTTGTTTCGGTTTGAACTCCGTATGTAAACGTAGCTAGAAGTATACTAAGTGACTCTAAAATATATAAAAGTTGGAGGTTTTCATGCAAATAATTTCGAAAAAGTTGAAAAAATCCTACCTAAAAAGTGTATACTTAAGAACTCTATATGCTTACACTCCCCCACACTTAAACTTTACATTGTCCTCAATGTAAATTAACTCATCCAATGTAAAATCGAGATGGGAAATCCTAAAATGGCATAAAACAAGCAATCAAAAACTAAAAAGATAAGGTGAAGGAAACAAATTTGATGGGTTGACTCCCATAAAGCAAATGATAGTATCATATAGCAATAGCCGGAACAACTGTGGGTCATCTGGATCAAATAGTGCTATCACCAGTAACAGGAAACTGCAACAAGCCAAGAAAAAGAACAAACCGTGCTCACCCTTATCTAGTTTTCTGTTTAAAACAACTACTTCTAGCTGTGGTTCAAGTTCAGGCTCTATAAAAGGATCTAGATAAAATATTTTCATGGGATGGATTTCCTCGTAGGCAAGATCAACATGGTCAGGTTGTAGAGTCTGGAGAAACTCAACTAAGAACTTAGAAGCACATAATAATAACCTGAATAATTGTGGATCCTCAAAGTCAATATGATTTGACTCACACAGTTGATTACTATGAAAATGGTCATTCTTAAGCAAATGTGTCGATTCTACTCTCCTAAAGTAATCAAGCTTAGTCTCAAAACTTAATAACTGACACATTTGAAATTCATACGTTCCCACATATGGAAGAAAATATTTTGGTGGGAAAACAAAGTCAAGCTTGGTATTATCGCCTAGGTAAACCATATCGACCAGAGGATGGGTTTCTAACAGCTGAACTGTTTTCTGGACATTAGGTTCAGGAAATATAGTTTGAAGATGAACTTGCAAAATAGGAGAGGTGCATATGTCAAGTCCCAAGTTAGGGACCTTTCTAAGAGTCAACGGTAAAGTACAGGGAGATTGATAATCACCCCCACACTTAGAATCTTGGGTGTTTCTAGATAGACTAGTCACTATTTCCCTACTTTCTAAATCATCAGGCGATGGTTTAAGGGTCAATGTCAGAGCTTTCTCGACAGATAAAATGAGTCGAGATTCGGGTAGGACTAAAGATTCAATTCCATGCTTCCATTGATTAGTGTCTAACAGTGGTGTGGAGTCTAACAAGGCGTTGACTTCACAAATAACATTTTCATCATAAAAATCAGGCCCAAAGTGCGCTAAACAAGTCTCTACTGGATCATCTATATGGTTCTGCAAGTGAGTTTCATGGACTATTTCATCAATTATGCAAACAGTTTCATGATTAATTGGATCGTTATTATCCTCTTCTAAGTGACCAATAGGAATCCCAGAATTTATATGATTATAAGGTATATAAGTTTGCACACATACTGCCTCTAAGTTTTTAAACTCGACAATAGTATCCCCTGTATAAACAGGTTCATCTAAATCATCATCATCATCTGAATAAATAGGGTTACTAATCCAAACCACATCCTTTTGAATAGGCATATCATCATTAATATGATCGTGAGTTGGACAAGATACACTAGATTCAAATGTCATAACAGTGTCATCATTCCTATAATCACAAGTGTCAAGTTCATCATCACTCTCAAAACAAACATATTCATCATCACTATCATCAGCAAGTGTTTTCTCGAATGCCAATTTTCTTAATCTTTGTTCCAAACTAAGCGGTGTGTGTTTAAAATACTTCTCATATATCATTAGAGGGTCATCTTCTTCCTCAGGTGGAGCAAAAACTCCCTTATGCCCTTGTTCCATATATTCCCGAATTGACATCTTAGATGGTGTCTCCTGAGAAGGAGTCATCATCCGTGAAGGCTCTTTTTCTTCCTTTTTGATAATATTGTGACAACTCTGTTCAGTTGATTTTTCTATGTCGTGACTCCACCGTACCAACTTAGATGAGAGTGATGCATATGGTTCACAGTATGATTGATCATCTCTCTCATACTGTGAATTATACGTGTGTGAATAATAATTGGAATTAGTATAATGTAACTCATAACCTGGGTAAGGTTGGTAATAATCATAATCTTCACAAGGTTCGGAATGATCATACCCATGAGTATAATTCCAATCATTATTTACACACTCTCCTCTCCTAGGTTCCTGATGATAAAAAGGTGTATATACGTCGGGATCCATAATACAAGGCTAAATATACCCAGTGTGGTGGAATTTTTAAGCAATCACAAGCAAGGCTGACTCAACCAAATCACCTATTGAATCTAGCAAACAAAAAACATGATGGATCCACTTAGATTGTTTCTAGACCAGCTTCTATTCTTTCGAAAGGAAACTAGTTACAGTTCTAGCAAACCTCTTAGAACGATCCGAATTAGATTAAGTCGAAGAGAAACAGGATAAGCTCTAAGGATCTTTGATAACCCTGTCTCTTTGGTAACGTTTCCTGGGTTACAAGGCGGCTCTAATCAACTTAAAATAATCTTCCTGAACTTCGAGTTAGGCTAACAAAGTAACGAATACAGTCCTTTTGAACGAGTTTCCTTTAAGCTCGTTACCCTATTAGTCTCTTTCTAGTCAAAATTTTAAGGTTTAGGTTCGCGTTTGGTAACGTGTTCCTAAAGCGGGCAAGAAGGAAACGGTGATGAAATCCGAGTCCTTATCTTATATGGCCAGTTCTTGCCCTTTACTAGAAAAGTAAATCCGTATTCAGATCCTCAACATATATGCACACGAAGGAATACAGTAAACCCACTTGCAAGGGATTCGTGGTTTGATCGAATCTTACCCCCCGTAACAGACGGGGGATGAACCGTTGAAGTCGACTCAGGCCACTGACTCCTGTGTCAGTGTACGAACCCAAGGGGCCGAGACAATATCGTAATTGTCGTCCTTCCCTGTGCAGTTTATATTTAATACTACCCTTCCGTAGGGTTTAAAAATAATAATAATGTCTGTAATGTCCAAAACTTAAAGAAAATTACAAAAATAATCAAAAATTTCCTAATACAGTTTTCTAAATTAAATTAACTAATAAAAATCATAGAAAGTAAAAATTAACTATTTGTCTTCTTCTACGTTCTTTCAGTTTTAACTCTACTCCAAATCTTTTAATTACCAAAATCTTTGGCTCAATTTCTTTTCGTTTCCGTTCCCAAAACCTGCAGCAGAAGATAAATACCAAAAAGCGTAAAATCGAACAAAATAATAAAAATCTAAAAAGAAAAACTAACCTCAAAAAAAAAAATCTAATCGAAAAAAAAAACAACTCCCCGGCAGCGGCGCCAAAAACTTGATGCGTCGGAAAACCGACTTTGTTTTACCGCAAGCGCAGAGTGTCGAAAGATGTAGACAAGAGCAAATACGATTTGTTCCCACGAGGAGTATGGATTAAAATATTTTTTTTAGGTTTTTTTTTTATAAAGAGTTAAATTAACTAGTGAATTAAGATTATTTAATAAAGTTTGAAAACAATAAGAGGAAAATGTTAAGGTTCCGGGAATCCGTTGTAGATTAGGGTTTAATTGCGTTCGTCACATAGGGTCTCGATTTCAAAAAGAATTGTTTGTTCTCAACCTAAAATAGAATTTCGAAGTACTAAGTATACGGGGCATAAAGAGTCAAAGAATATTCATAGAACAATTTCATACAAGGTTTCAACGAGTCCTTCTACTAATCAAACAATGAACTATACGTGGCATAGAACATGAAAAAAATCATCGAGACGGTAAAACGTTGAGAGTGAGACAAATTAATGATATTTAGTTCATATAATTGAAAACCCTAGTTTTGAAACACAAATAAAACCATCTCTACAAGTTCATCCTTTCGCCCTAACAAGGGAATTAGCCCAACATGGCTTTCTCAAAAGCCATACAAATTAATAATAAAATAAATACAAACTAACCCTTGTTCCAGCTTCTGTAATTTTCTACCCGTAAAGCCTCTGTATCCGGAGATATTTTCTTCTCTGTGAAAAGTTGTTCTCTTAGAATTGTATCTAGGCTTCCCTTTATATAGGCTTCGGTAACCTCCTCTTGATCCTCATCCAACTAGGAAACCTAGTCTCATTAAAATTTTCCACTTCCTTTTGATTCCTTATCCAATTAGGAGACTTAACCTCCTCAAAAACCAACAAAAACCCTATTTTTCACGTCAAATGCGAGTCCAAAACGCTTCCCTTATTTCTCTTCCCGCGCAGGCCCAATAAGGCCCAACAGATACCAAATTCAAGTTGGTTTCACGGTTTTGCTCATAACTTCTTCATACGAACACAAAATGACCTCATTTTTTTTGCATTGGATTCGTAATTTAATTTTCTACAAGATGGAGGGTAGAAATCCTGGACTAGACTGAGTTCCACTTGGTCTTTAGAAATTCTTCTCTTATAAAGCTCCATTTCACTTGTTTCAGAGATGTAACCTGATAAAACACACCAACTAGAAACGTAATAATAAAACACGGTAATTCACACAAAATCTAGAAAATAAGAATAAGGAAATGATACTTAAAATATATAAATTATGCAAGAGGAGGTTACCGAAGCCTATATAAAGGGACCCTTAATCTTCAGAGAGTCGGGGACCCTTAATCTTGAGAGAGTCGGGGACCCTTAATCTTCAGAGAGTCGGGGACCCTTAATCTTCAGAGAGTCGGGGACCCTTAATCTTCAGAGAGTCGGGGACCTTGTGTCCTCGTCTCTTCCTTGGTTGTTTCTTTGTAACAATTTCTTCTTCTTCTTGAGTAGCATTTGGTCCACCTCCTTCGAAGTGTTGAGCTTGAGGAGCACTTGGTCCTCATTCTTCGTTTTGGCTAGCGCTCTTTTGTCGTCTAGCACTAGCGGTAACCTTCTTACCGCCTTCACGACGAGGCCCCGATAGAATTAGATCGTTCCTTTGCTTAGTACGCTTTTCCCTTTTTTGATACAAGATAAAAAACAATTATTTCAATACATAATCGGTAGACAAAGTAAATAGAACTCAACATATTGTTAACAATCGATAGGTAAAAAAACAATGTAACCACCGATTGTGTACAATCGGTAGTATAAAAACAACTTAACTACCGATTATGCACAATCGGTAGTACGGGCTCTACACTAACTACCTATTGTGTATAAAAAAATGGGAACACAAGTCTATGGACACACGCACAATCGGTAGTTACATAAAAAATTAACTACCGATTATGTGTAAATTTGTATCCAGTAGAATAATCGGTAGTTTAGGTGTAAAAATAACTACCGATTATGATCGATGTCTTCACTAACTAGCACAATCGGAAGTTTAACACTAAATGAAAATACTGATTATCACTACTTTTTCATCCAATAGAATAATCGGTAGTTTAGGTCTAAATCTAACTACCGACTGTGATGGGTGTTTTTGAGGTTCATTGAACACTCACAATCGGTAGTTTAAGCCTATACAAAACTACCGATTATTACGAAATTTTTATACAGAAGAATAATCAGTAGTTTTAACATAAAGATAACTACCGATTGTACATGATCTTCATGAGCAGTGAAGAACACTGCCATAATCGGTAGTTTAATAAAACCACGAAACTACCGATTGTGCTACTGCACCTAAAATCCTTGGTATTCTACTCACTAATTCAAGCGATTTAAGCAATATAAACACAAATTATGGTAAACCCCTAACCTTATTGAAGCCATCAACTGATGGAGAGGAAGATTTTCGTATTCGGACTCCGTGTCTACTTCATCCTCATCGCGTTCATCGCTTTGTTCTTGAACAATTTCTCGATCTCTTACTAATTCGTTAAAATGCGACCAATCTGTATTAGGAGGTTGAAGACTTGTTTGCTTTTGTCGAGGCATATTTGGATTTTAGTAAGTACGATTAATTGGTTTACGATTATACGATGAATTGGTTTACGATTAATCGGTTGAAGATGAGAAGAAAATGGTGGAAAATCGGTAGTTTGAAGAGTAATCGGTAGTTTTGAAATTGAGAGGAGAACAAGAGAATCAGAAGTTTGAATGGTGAAAGTGTGAAATAGATTTAGGTTTAGGTTTTATAAATGAAAGATATTTTGGTAATAATTAGAATAATGAAAGGTTTTAGGTTACCCCTTATCTTCTCTCATTGGATGGCTTTAAAAAAGTAGCCCCTAAATAGTTTTTGTTAGCCCTCAAATTCGCCAGCTTCTTTTAGCAATGGAATAGTAAAGCCTTTTTTATAGGTGTAAAAGGAGTATGATTATATTAAAGATTAATTCAAAACACTTAAATTAAATATTGGAAGAATTATCTCTTCTTGTTATTGTCCTGTTTCATTTTTCTTAAAGATCGGAAGAAGAGTAAAATGAGACAGAGAGCTAGTTAATGAGAGGGAGTTTGAGTTCTTTTATCGATTGAGTATGAATATAAGAGTAAAGAAAAATAGGTAGTAGAGATAAAAATATGGAGATAGATTTATGATGGGTTTAATGATGAAGTTGAATAAGTAGAGAAGAGAAGAGAGATCAAAGAGGGATGAAATACTTAGTTAATGTTGATGTTGTATTAGAGGAAGAAGAAGTAGAAGAAGAAGTGTTCATGGTGTTTTATTTTGAGTATGAAAGATGAATAATGATGACGGAGATGATGGTGACGATGGAACTTGTCAACTAACTCAAGGTAACCTTTCCACTAGATCCTAATATGTTTAGAATGATTTGGGTAGTTTTTAGATACTAAAAATAGTATAAAATCAATCAAATAGGAAATCCTATGATAATCATGATTTTATGTGTTTATTATCTTTTTATGTTCCCGATTTTTAGACGCTATAATATTGATTTTCATGTTAGTTATTCATATGAATTATAGTATAACGAATTATGAATCCATAGAGACCAAGTTTGCTCGATTTGGAGTTGAAATGAGTGATTATGATCATTTCGACAATTACCACCAAATCTGAAAATCTAAAAATCAGCGGTGAGTAAGCGACTAAATCGTTTGTGCGGGTATGTTAGAGTGATAATTAGATATGGCTCAAAACATGAAAGTTTTAGAGGAGACTGTCATCTTTCCATAAAGTTCTAGAGACCTCGAAACGTTAACCCTTGTGTTATTTTTAGGTGAAAAATTGGGTTCTTGATGATGAAGTGAGTCATTGAGTTGACTCAGTGAATCAAACCAAGTTGGACCGAGTCAAACGATTAAGGTCATGGACCGGGTTTATGGGTGGGTTAGTAGGCCGGTTTGTTGGGCTGATCCGGGTCAAGCCCGCGGTCTGAATGGGCTTGGGTTTATGACTAGTTTGCTTAATTTGATATTTTGGACCACTTAAGTTCCGAATTAGCCTTCGGTTCCTTTTGTAAAGTTGTAGTGTTTTCAGAGGGATTTCTAATGACACCAAATTTATCTAATTTGGATGAGTATATATTTATTTATGATAAAATTAGTGAATAATGGGTTATGAAACCATTAGTACTTTCACTTAGCGAATAACTAGGAACTTGTATGATATTGTGTGAGACTATTGACTATATTCTTAGAGTGCTTGAGTGATTAAAAATTAGTATATATTAACAACGATCGGTTTAAAGGATGAATCTGTAGATCGTGGATCTCGAAGTAGGCGTGCGTGGCTTGTCATCAAATGAGGTGGAATCTAAAACGAACTCTCTTTTATTCATTCTTTGTTTTACAATATACGTATTGTGAACTGCATGCATATCTTTGCTACTATATGATACGTGTAATTATGATATATATATAATACAAACTAGATTTCTTTTATATTTTTGGATGGGTTTGGATCTTCAGAAACAACTAATATTTGTGTTTTGGGAGCCATTACTTATTTTCAAAAGATACTTCTGTTCATCGACTGGACAGTGGTTAAATGCTTTACTATTGTATGAAAGAAATGAAGGAGGCTTTCTGTTGTTTGCTATGAGATATGAGTCCCAAATTTACATGGCAGCGGAATATGTTGTCATTATTCTTATAGGGGCGGAATGAGAACCAATATTATTAATAGGGAACAAAATTGTTGCCTACTATTATTATAGGAGCGGAATTGCAGCCAATATTATAAATAGGGAGCATAATTGTTTCCTAATATTATTATTATATAGGGATAGCTTGTGTCTCACACTGTGTTTACTATTCTTTAAAATTACTTTGAGAAAGTTATTATATTATGATTTGGTATTTAAAGATGATGATGTTGAGGATATTATATATGATGGATGGATTCCGCATGGGCTCTCCATGATAGATTCTTCTGTTGGATATAATGTTACCACCATTGGTTTCTTTTAATGCTTGATATGTAAGTGCGTGTATGAATGAGGTACTAGTAAGGGTACAAGTCTAAATATGACTACGGAAAAGGGGCTCCAATGATCATTGAAGAATCCACAAGAGTCAACCTTACTACTCCAAACAATTATGTCACTCTACTATTATTATTCCGATTGTGCTCCGGATGATTGGTTGATAACAATTATGTTTCTGTACAAATCTATATTATTTGATATGATTTAATTGTTTCTCTGTGTTTTATCGGTTTTCAATAAAATCTGCATTGTTTTCAAACCATGCTAGTGATTACTAGAAAGTTAGTTATTATTTTTATTGGGCACCCATTTGGGGATGATGTGCTAACTTTATTCCCACTTTCAGTTTCTGAGTCAGATAAAGTAGTGCTCCTGGTGATGATCGTTCAAGACATAAAACTTCGAGGAATCAAGTTATTTTGTTGATTAGCTTCCGCTATGTTTATTTTATATATATTGATTTGAAAACCATCTCATTATTATATACGTATCATTTGAGAGGTATTCTTATATACATTCTCAGGGAGGGTTTAAATTTGGGTTAATCTTTAATTAGAACTTCTAAATTATTGTTTAAGTAGATGTTTTAGATCCATTGTGCCTCAGAATGTAGTATAGTCTCTTAGATTTCTAAGCAGGCGGATTTTGGGGCGCTACAATGAGAGTTGGAAATCTTGGTATAAGCATTTTCCTGAGAATGGTACAAGCACTGTAATACGAGTATCATATATTATGAGTCAACTATAAGAGAGATATATGGAGTTTACAGGAAAACAAACTCACTATATTCTTGCAGAAGGTTATACCCTATACGTCAACTTTAATGGCAACAAGAACTTTGCACAATCAATATACTTACCTAATTCGATTGTTTTACTATCTATATCCAATTGAATTTTGTATAGCTTGATTCTAGATTTTGTATGATTTGATACTAGACTATTGGTAACATGATAATATAACTGATATTTCGTTAGCTAAAATAAAGATTTTTTTTCGTAAGGATGTCATTCGTTGTCTCCTCTTATGGAATAAAAAATATATCATTTCCACGAGACCGAAATACTCTGGATCACTATACTCTAAAACACTGGAGTTATAAGGATCATTCGTGCATTATGATGAAAAGTATATCATCTTTATGAACTGTAACACTCTAAAGTAAATGAGATAAATTTTCTTTTGTTACATAATAAGTCCATCCCACTTATTACACGAAGATATTAAGGAAATATACAAATTGTTGAATTTTTCCTTAGATAGTGTCATACGATGATTGAATCATCACAAATAATAGTCGAGCGAAGCAATGCTCAATCTTTGTTGCCTAATTGATATAAAGATTAAAAGTTACATGAGCTTTGTTAGAACCAAGAGATAATCACACTTTGTTAAGTTCATATGAAATCCTTTCAAAGGTTATCATAAGGAAACTCACTGTGAGAATGAAAATGCATCTATAATGAATGTGAAAGGAATAACGTTTCATAGAAAATAATGAGTCAATTAGTCTAGTGAACTGTAAGTCACTCATACTTGGAAAATTGAATCCATATCGATTGTCCCTGACAATGTAATGTTGGGGATTGACTCATTCAGGTTTTTACATAACCATAGAAACACTTTGGTTGTGACATAATGTTCTGTTTTGAAAGAACTCAAATAGACATCTCTTTATTTGATTGAACAAGAAAATGGGAATTACAAAGATTGAAAGAATGCAAAGTGACGGCATCTCTTACAATCAATTCTTTCTAAAGTATAGAAACAACACCTCCCCTCTCATTATGCTTTTAAAGTAATAAAGCATGTCAATCATTTTACAAAGTCTTTCTTTAGTCAATAGGATTGAGACCATCCTAAGATGCAAATGGTAAAAATACTCATTCTTTAAAAAGAACAAGGTGATATTTGTGAACATATAGATGCTGGACACGGACCATTCAAGTCATTTATGGATCTGGTAGGTGATTCAAAGTGTTTAATTAGTTATTTTTCACAAGAAATGATGCATTTTTAAAAGAAACCTAGCACACATTACACAATTTAAGGGCTCACCACCCTTTTTAATTCTAGAGAGTTTACATCAAAAAAACTTGATGATTGTTACATATTTAATAGGATGAGTGTAGAGCATCCTATACCACATGGTCTCACAGAGGATACCATCAAAGGTTATAGATGGTGTCTAAAACATAGATTATTGATAAGTGCATATTTTACATGTTTAGAGCGTCAATTTCATTCTAGTATTTGCTAGGTTTCTTGTAAATTATTGTATATTATGTTTGATTTTGTTTAGTTATCTTTTATTAGGTGAAATCATCTAAAATAAGTGAAGAAGGGCCACAAACCAGGTGAAACTTGTCCAAATCCAGGATTTCTTGTCATCATCTCGTAGTGGACGACGAAAAGAAGCCAAGGGCAAAAGAATGAAGTCATTCCGACTTCGTAGGAGGAAGTTATGAGCAAAATGGGAAATAAAGCTTGTCGGTTCCCCGGAAGTGACAGTTCAACGAGAGCTTAATAGACTTATAGAGGCACCGTGATTTCTGATACAAGATGCCATTTATTATTCTTCATTAGGGAAGCCACATATTATAAATATACCCGAGCTTCTATTGGATACACCCCATTTATACCAGCACCAACCAAATTACTCAGGGCTTCCAAATTTCAAATGTTGTTAAAGGGACCAAAGGTCGGTTCGACTCGGTTATTGGCAGAACCGACTACTTGTACCTCCCTATGGTCGGTTCTCTACCTGTGTACTTGTAACCTATACTCTCGGTTCGGTTCTGGAACCGTACCCGTCTTTTCGATTTGGTTCCGTTCCTATACCTATTTCCCCTCCTATTTTTCATGTACCTGCTCAAAGTTCTTGTATCTGTTTTTCCTGATTACAATCCACAAAACTGTAAACACTAACAATTAACAACAAGACTTTTGACTGATTACAAATTTACAATCCACATATAAAATTATAATCCACAAGTCTGTTGAAAGTTCAACGTATATAAACACATAACAACAAGAAATGATTCGAAGCAATCCAAAAATATGCAAAGTTCCAACAAGAAATGATTCTAATGAACTTCAAGGATCAAAGGATTCTGGCACTGGCATATGACCCAATAACTCTGCAATATCCATCAAGAAATATATATTATGTTAAAGATTGAATTGATGACTATTAAAGAAAAAAAAAAAGAAGAAAAAAAAAATCACACTACCTTCCTCAACGCTAGAGTTATCATCTGGTACATAATCACATAAAAGATCAAGAGCAATAGGTTTTAGTAACCAACTTTGTGTACAGAGCAATGCCTCAACTGTCCTAGTAGATAAGAAGCTTCTCCATGGACTAAGCACTCGCTTTCCGGTGCTAAATGCTGATTTAGAGGCAACTAAAGTCACAGGCATGGCTAATATATCCTTTGCCATATATGAGAGTATCTTATACATGCTACTATTGTTCTGCCACCAAACCAATATGTCAAATTTGGAATCAACTTACTCACTTTCACTATCACAAAGATTCATCACATCCATCAAATACCTTTCCAACTCTGTTGTAGTCTCAACACCAGATAGGTTCTTTTTATGCCTTTTCTTCCCTGATTTAATCCTAGACACAAGACTTTTTTCTTGCATAGAAACTATACTGTCAGCTACACAAAAAATACTACTACTGCTATTTGACCCCTCCTCACAGATTAAATGCATAGACTTATACTCTTCAAAGAGTAACATAAAATCTGCTTTCACCTTTCTCATAACATAAGCAACCTTCGAAGTATCTTTCTCATACAAACATTCAAGATGGTACTTTAATCCCCTTTCTTTCTCTCTTGGATCCAACAATTGAGCAAAAAACAATGCATAATTCATCTTTTCATACTCCCCCCCAATACTTATTGTATTTATAAAACATCATACCAGCCATATGTGCAATAAAAGGATTTGATGTTACATCATATCTAAACTCAACTAATTGTTCATGGATTACTACTAATTCCCATAAGAAAGTATTAGTTGTAGGTTGTGTAGTTGCACAAAATTTAACAGTAGCATCGAAGAATACCTTTAAGCACTTCACAAGACTTTTGGCATATTCCCAATCCTCTTCATAGGGAGCATGTTGATGTGCCTTTCCCTTTTTCTTCTTATTTGTCTTCTTCACAACCTCAACCTGCAGGTCCTCAGCCTCAAGCTCAACCTCAACCTCAGATTCAGAACCAGATTCAGAACTAGAGGAACACTCTTCAATATCATTAATAGATTCAATACCCATATCATAATCATTAGGTAAAACATCAGACTTTACTTGTTGGAAAATGTACTTCTTTCTATACTCTCTATCATACTTTTCTAACCTTTTAAAAGCTTTTTCATACTTTTATACAGCATCTAACATCAAATAAGTGCTATTCCGTCTAGCTTTCACATTTAAGCTCAAACCTTTCTTACAATCAATCTTTTCTAGAGTAGCACAGTGCCTAAATTTAGCCAACCTAGCAGGAGAACTAACCACATACTTAACAACTGACCTGATCCTGGTAATCGACTGATTATAGACCCGTACTGCATCTCTTATAACAAGAGAAAGAACATGGGATTCACACCTGACCCGATAAGAAATGACACAATTATAAAATATTAGAAATGACTCTTGACAGATATGTTAATAAATTGCATAATTATGATTTAAAGAATCTTACATGCAAATATTCGGCTCTAACGGTTGGTCTTGTCCAACCAATCACACTTTGCTTCAAATAATCAATTGCCTTTTTTATTAGCACTAGCATTATCAAGGGTCACGCTAAACACATCCTCAAGACCCCAATCTATCAAATACTTCTCCAATAATTTACCAATTGCAGTACATGTATGACCTTTAACTTGACAGAACATGAGTATTCTCTTTTGAAATTTCCATTTCTGATCAATAAAATAAACTATCACACACATACAGTTAAAATTATTTGGTGACGTCCATGTGTCAGTTGTCAAGGATACCCTTATTTTTGATGCCGTAAAATAATCTTTCAAGATTTTCTTCTTTTCTATATAGATTTCTAACAGATCTTTGTACATGGTCATGCGACTTGGGACCTTGAATCTAGGCTCCGCCACAAGCATAAATTCCTTAAACCCTACACCTTTTACCATTCTAAACGACATCTCATCTTTAATTATAAACTCAACTAGAGCTCTTCGTAACTTATCATAACTATAACAATAAAAAACTAATTTACCATCCTCACCTGGTCTTGGGGGTGGAAACATCAGAGTTGCCTGTCCATCCAAGTGTTGTGGCTCAAATAATTCTCCAAATCTTTTACGGGGAGAGCTTACACCTGGTACAACAACCTCGCTCCCGACAGCATCTCTAGTTGGTCTCAGATGGTCATTGTTTTTTATAAAAAGTATTTCTTTGTCTCTAGGATATTACTCTCTCGGATTTGGGAAGAATGTTTCAGAGGAACAACGAACACCCTAACGAATATGTAAAGAGGTTCAGGACACAAGCTCTCGACTGCCACGACCAGAAGTAACTGAACAACATTTGGTGGAGATTCGCATTAATGGTATTATTCTTGTTTATCGTGGCCTATTAGAAAACTTACGATTTTAAACCTTCTATGAGCTACACGAAGCCGCCAAGAGATCAAGAAAAACTGCTCCAGCCTTGTTGGAAAGAACAAGGTTTGCCAGCGAAGAAAGCTGTGGAGACATCCACGGGAGTAGACGCTTGGTCAACAAGCAATACTCTGTCCAGTCGTCCATAGGTGCTGTCACTGATGAAGGGGCCAAGATAAAAGCGACACCTCAGTCGGCATCGCAGACTAAGTGCCCCGCGCCCACTCTGGCGACGATGCCAACATCAATTCAATGACGAGGCTCAGCCAAGGCTCCGCGTCAATCGCAACATCCAAAGACAGATCCATTGAAAGAAGTCCTCGAACTCTAGGAAATGTGGATACAAGATGGTACTATCAAGTTGCCTCTTGTACGACGCCCACTAACCGATGAAGAGATGTTAGATCCAAACTACGGTTGCTTCCACAGATTCATCAACCATCCAATTCTTTTATGTAAACGAAAACATTTGTCAGTTCTTTCTTGTAATATTTTGTAATTAATGAATTAAATGGTTTTTCTTCCGTTCTCTTCCTCCATGAGTAGCTAAAGTCTTTTCTAGGGTAGATGAAGTTATTTTCGATGTGTAATATTTAATAATTGATATCTTTAGCATATTTACTCTCTAATAGTATTATTATTGACTAATAATTTTCTCTTCCTATAAAGCTTCATTTTAATTTTCCTGGATAGTTTTCAACTACTGATATTTAATAAGCGAAGGAGAATTATATTTTTGCATAACAAGCAAGTCGTAATAGTAATTTAAAAGTGTTATACCTTCCGAGACATGAGATTGGGTTCGAAACTGCCTTGAGTATTTAAGAGAGAGTGTTCAAGATATTAATTTGTTAGTTTTACGAGCATCAAAAGTAATGGAATCCAAAACCCTAGACTTTTATTTTTGGTTAATTAATTGGTATAGTTTTTTTATTTATTTAATTAAATTCTTAAAAATCATTTTTTTTGTTATTAGCGTATTAGTTAATTAAAAACTAGAAATTACAATTCGAAATTATTGTTGCCGAGAAAGGAAATATTTTCCAAATCTAAAAATCCATTAAAATAAAAAGATACTCGAAGATTTGGGACATATATGAGAGTTATGAGGTTGTGTAGTATATAAGAGAAGTCGAGGAACTAGTTCGACGAGGCTGGCTCTCGCCAGAAATAAGAAAAAAATAACTCATAATTTTCTACTGCTGCTGCTCAAGGTAGAAGAAGATGAAGAACATAAGGCGCTAGTGAACTGTCGCTTAATCCTTTTAGCAATGGTTTTTCAACAGTTCCAACGACAGTTTCTTTTTAATCTACACAATAAGCCTATCGTTTATTCACTGCGCATGAACTCTGTTGTTAAGTCGATAAATATTCTTTTATGTAAGCGACACCATTGGTCAGTTCTTTCTTCCATTCTCTTCCTCCAAGAGTAGCTAAAGTTTTTTCTAGGGTAGAGGATAAAGTTATTTTCGATGGGTAATATTTAATAATTGATTTCTTCAGCATATTTACTCTCTACTAGTATTATTATTGACTAATAATTTTCTCTTCTTATTAAGCTTCATTTTAATTGTCCTGGATAGTTTTCAACCACTGATATTTAATAAGTGAAGGAGAATTATACTTTTGCATAACGACTCAAGTCGTAATAGTAATTTAAAAATTTTATACCTTCCGAGGCATGAGATTAGGTTCCAAACTTCCTTGAGTATTTAAGAGAGAGTGTTTAAGATATTAATTTGTTAGTTTTACGAACATCAAAAGTAATCGAATCCAAAACCCTATATTTTTATTTTCTTGGTTAATTAATTTGTATAGTCTTTTTATTTATTTAATCAAATTCTTAAATATTATTTTTTTTGTTATTAACATTTTAGTTAATTAAAAACTAGAGATTACAATTCTGAAATCCCTGTGGAACGAACCGTGCTTGTATACTGTCTCATCGACAGTCGTGCTCTTGCGGTCTACGATTAAAATATCACATCAGTATACACTTTTGGATCATGTACAAAACAAAATGAACATCATTAGTGAAAGTATAGTTAACATACACTATTGGATGTGAATGAAAAAACCAAAATCAAAGCAAATCTGTTACATAAACAAAATCTAAAAACAAACATAAGAAAACTGAAAATATGATAATCTCACCAACTGATTCAGAAATAAAGAATGAACATGCAAAACCAAACAAAAAGCCAAAATTGAAAAAATGATTTCAAGATCTATAAACAATAAATCCTACCTCGAAACAACTTGTCAGGGTCATCAAAAACCTTATCCCAAACATCAGAAAGAAGTGGTTTTGCAACCTCATTACTCTCTATTTCATAACTGGCTCTAGCACTCACAATCAAATCTGATTCCCTGTTCACATGAACAAAATTGGATGAAGTTGAACCACCACTAGAAAGGACATCAACATGCATCTGAAGAAAATGAGATTTCTTCAAAAAATGTAATGCTGCAAGACCATACAATGACACATCAACAAGGACAGGTACTTTCTCACCATCATCAATAAAATTGATTACAATGGTGTCAACATCGTCCAATTATCACATATACAAAACTTCAAGTCTTCAATTGTAGAATCAAAATTAACCTTATAAGAAAAATGATGATCCTCATAGTATACATGTGCATAACACACAATATGGTCAGAAGTAGACATTTTAAACCTGTGACAAAAAAAGAAATCAACAATTTAGAGGCACTACTGAACTGAAAGAATGAGAGATAACCCACTTAAGAACTCAACCATAACACTGTGAAGTAGTAGTGTATGAAGTTGGATTGGATATTAGAGACCCCCCACGGTAGTGTGTTTCTACTTTTTTGCTTCTATCACTCTCAAAACCTCTGTGTAAACACAATCACTCATAAAAAACCTTCTCTTTACTGAAAACCCAGTTGGAATATGAATGATCAAAAGACAGTAAGATAAAAAGATGTTCTTCTCTTTTTACTTTTTTTTTTACTTGTCTCTCTGACTTACTGTGTTGTTTGGCAAAACACTCTCAAGTCTCAACTCTATATTGCCTGCTACATCATTAACTCATCATCTTCTTTTTAAGGAAATGGAAACAGAAAACGAATTTCAAGTGATTATAGCTTAAAAAGAGTACTACTACATTACATTACATACACCCAAGAGAACTCTCAATTTATTTTATTTTCGATGTGGTCAATATGCACTTTAGAATCAATATAAAATGATATTAAAACAGTATAATGAATATGCACTTTAGAATCTATATACAAAAATGAATGAAAAAACATTATAGAAACTGATATTAAACAGCATAGTCTACGTACACTTTAGGATAATAGACAAAAATAAACAAGAACGTGAAGATTTATTCGCATTACTAAACTTCTATTGAACAATATAGCTATATACACAATTGGATCATGTACAAAACAGAATGAACAACATTACTGAACAGTATAGTCTATATACACTTTAGGATAATACACATCAATAAACAAGAACAAGAAGATTTATTCGTATTATTGAACTTCTATTGAACAGTATAGTTTATATATGATAGACACAATTTTGTGCCTTATTTGAGCTTATATTTATATTGCTTTTACTTAATTTTCATATTAATAATGTTGTTTTAATTGTTTTTAGGTATTTTTGGAAGAATAAATAATTGTGAAAAAATTGGCTAAAAAGTTTTAAAGGCACCCAAGAAATTGCTAAGGGCACAATGGATTTGGATAAAGGCACCCACTCTCTATCATTTCAAAACAATTGTTTTGGCAGGATAACTCCTCTTCACTTCTGCGTGATATGAAAACGAATTTCTTACCTTGTTTAAAAGAATTCGTACGCAACTTAAAACACACAAGAATCTCTCGTGGACTAAATATGAATATTTTTTTCTCAACTTAACTGATTTTGTTTCCTAAATCGTATGATTCTGTTCAATTTTGTTTGGGATAACTAGGGAAACTATATGAAGATAAAATCACCTAGAGTTTACTTTGGGAAGAAAATCAGGTTCAAAATTATTGTTTCCGAGAAAGAAAATATTTTCCATATCTAAAATTCCATGGAAAGAAAAAAAATACTCTAAAATTTGGGAGAGATATGTGAGTTATGAGGTTGTGTAGTATATAAGAGAAGTCGAGGAACTAGTTTGAGGAGGCTGACTCTAAGAGAAAAAAAAACTCAGAATTTCATGCTGCTGCTTCTCAAGGAAGAAGAAGATGAAGAATATAAGGCGCCAGTGAACTATCGCTAACAATCTTTTCAGTAACGGTTTCTTCAACAGTTCCAGCGACAGTTTCTTTTTAATTTACACAATAAGCCTGTCCTTTATTCACTGCGCCTGAACTCTGTAGTTAAGTCGATAAAAGTACCATTTCTCTCAGTATTGGCTGCAAGTTTGCGCTTACAATGATTACATTATGCTTCTTCTGGATTTAAACTTGTAAAATCATTCCATATAGCATATGTGAGTTTAATTTGAACTTCTTCTTGCCTTTATCAATAACATTTCTTGTATCTTCATTTTGAGTAGGTGGACACTGTGGAGCTTCAGGTGTAGATGTAGGTTGTGAAAGTTGATTAGAGGATCCAACTTGAGTTTCCAGAGTTTTAGCTTGACTTGAATTTGATGCATCCATCTGAAATCAAATACCAAATAATGTTATGAGTCACAATGCATAAATTTACAGTTTAAAGAACAAGTTCATTGAATGCAGGAAACAAGTTCTAAAACATATACATATGACACACTGAAACCAGATAAGCAATTAAAAAAAAGATGGGTATGATCAAGTAACACACATGAAAAGGAGCAGGTCAGAAAGAATGAGATTAAAAGAAAATAAGCAAAGAAGCTAACAACAAAAATGAAATCAGAGATTGAGCAATGCAGAGTCTATGAAGGCATCCTAGGGTATATTATTTTTCATGTATATAGATAGTATAGATGCTTACATAAGGTGCATATAAAGTTAACAAGATCAAACAGATTATAAGAACTTCAGTACTGCATATTAACAAGATGCTAGTGTAAGACATGGCATTCAAAGATAACATACATACATACATACAAATTTGCCAACAAAACCTAAAATTTAATTAGATTGAAAAAGAGAACAATTGTATGAATCAAACAATGAAAAAAACAGTGAAATTGCTTAGTTAAAATCATAACACAGTGAAATTGCCAACAATTGCACTATCACAAGGATGGAAAAAAATTGCCAATTCAGAGAATTCCATGAATGAATTCATTAGTAAACTTAATAGGGCACAGTGCAATACCTAATTTTAAGAAACAATCAACAAAAATCTCAATCTCTAACAAAAACAGACATAAAAAAACACACTAACTACACTCAGTCACTCAACCAGATCAAACAGTTTTAACTACAGGCACACACACGATCATGGAACATAAAATTAACACAAATAAAACAGTTTTAACCCCTGGACATCGAAGAATTGAAACTATCCACACAAATGAATCAAACCAACACAAAATACTAACAAAAATTAACATCACAACAACAAAAACAAAAGAATATAACCATAGAAACCATTTTCAACACTAAAAATACAAAAAAAAAGTAAACAAAACCCAGAAAGAAGATCCAATAATAACTGTGAAAAAGTGAGTGAAAAAAAGGCATATCGCAATCACAGAGACACTAATCATCAGTAAACTTAAGAAAAGCTTCCAAAATCCAAAAATCTAGAGTGATAATAAATCCACAGACAAGAAAAGGAAGAAGAGGGGGGATCTTGCAAACTAATATATTTCTATTAAGGTTCCTATAAGATAAGCTTACTTAGCTTGAACTTGCATCAAAAGATAAGCAAACACACACAAAATAACATAATTTCAAGATACCAAATAATCAAGTAAAAGCATACAGAGGGGAATTATTACATCAAAGTACACCTGAGATAAGTGAATACCTATACTTTCTTAAGTTTATCTGAATGTACAATAATTGAATCAAAAGCAAGGAATTCTGAATAGCTTTGAACAGCTGCAGATAAGTGAATACCTATACTTTCTTAAGTTTATATGAATGCACAAAAATTGAATCTAAAGCAAGGAATTCTGTAACCTGAATACCTATACAAACAGCAAAATAATCTGTTAATGCTTATTTGAAAATGTAAATCTGTGAGTCTCAATTACAGAGATATGACAATATCATCTGTATATGAATGCATATAAGCTCTGTAGAAACTCATGGATTATAGTAATGTTGTTGTTTCTCTAGTCAAAGATTTGGGTGGAGTAAAACTTTTGGTTCAGAGGTTACATATTGAAAAACAATCATAATCTCTGAAATGAAATGAGATGAGATGTTGTATAACTTTGAACAACAATTGCTCCACAAGCTGCAAACAAAGCTAAGTGCTCCTCTATCTTAATCTCAACATAATGTTCTTAAGACATTTGATACTGTACTTGAATGCATATATCAAAACCTTGCTACTGTGAGTAGCTATTCATAGTATCATAGCTTGAAACTAAAAATATACCTATCACAATTCACACAACAATTCATACTCAAAATTATTAGGATTGGAAAAACCCTAGATCAAGATTACTAGAATTTCTCAAATTCAATACACAAGTAGACTTTAATTAAGAAATCCGTCTCTAGGTGTGTGTGTGTTTTTGAAAAAAGTAAAACCAAACAAAGAAGACAACTACAGGTAATTCAAAGACAAACACAGAGAAGAGAAGTACCGAGAACAAGAAGAAGGTTTGAAAAAATAGAAGCCCTCCAACTGCATGTATCAGAATTCAGAATGGTGCAAATCCCTTAACATAGAGAAGGAAGAAGAAGTTTAAGGTTTTGGACTAGAACCCTCTAATTGAAAAGTTTAGGGTTTTATATCATATTAAAAAGGAGGAGGAGGAAGAAGAAGGTGGTATTGATGGTGGTGGCTGTGAGGAGATAGTGGTGGTGGAGGTGGTGTCACTATGGTGCACTGGTGGTGATGATGAACAGAAGAAAAACTGAAGAGTCTTCAGTTAAGAGTGAAGTAGAAGAGAATGAAGTTCTGATTCTTTTGAACACGATTGAGTTTCTAACCTAGAAACAGACGGCTGTGATTAAAATTTTACTATCTAATCAACGTCTCCAAAAAACCGGTACATTTGGTTCGGTTCCGGTCGGTTCTTAGGTAGAACCTGTACCTGGTCCTGGGTATAGTCGGTTCTTTTTTTTGTACTTGTACCCGTCCCGAGCTCCTCGGTTTTGCTTCTGTCCTTCCGTTCCGGTCGGTTCCTGTGTAACCCTTATGACGTCACCATCTTCTCCCAAATAACTAGGGTTTTCCATGAGTAAAATAGGTTGTTTTCATTGATGGAGCATAGTTGAGGTTAATGGCAAGACAACGAAGAGTGATCTCTAGAAGGTGATGATTCTGTGATCATCGATGGTGGTTGCTGGAGGCAGTGGTGTTTGAGCTCAAAGAAAGGTTATAGTTGATGTCAGCACAATGAAGAAGAATGGTTTAGGAGATGTTAATGGCTCAAGTATATGGCTTGGTCGAGAATTGATTGTTGGTAACATGGCAGCAAGATCATGAATGATGTTAAGAAGAACTTGATCCTGGCAGATGAAGACGCGAGTGGTAATGCTGTTAATAACATGGTAGAGAGGATCGAGATGGAGTCTGTAATGGGTATATGGCTCGAATGATTTCTGTTGGAAAGAACACAGAGAGGTCACGATGGTTGATAGCGAAGTTGCTGCCATTATTTGATGGAGTTTTGGCAGATTGGAGCTGTGTTTTTCATGGATTTGAAATTCGAGTAGGAAAATAATAGAATTGGCAGTGATGATTGTGAGTGCTTTTGGTGATTAAAGATGGAGCTTCCATTGAAGTTGCATAAAGAGAGATGGCAGAGTTGGTTCATGACACTGTTTATGAGTTCAAGATTGGCAGAGAATGGAGCAAAGTTGTGTTATAGTTAGGGTTCAAAATTAACAGGGAACATGGTTATGTTGTTCGGATACGACATTCGAGAATAAAAGATGTGAAAAGTTTCTGTTGGATTAGGAGTGTTGGGTATTAGTTGAATTCGGATATACCAGCAAAGTAATGCAAATCTATTTGGTTCGGGGTAGTATATGTGTGAGAAAGAGTTTTGAATCTACGGAACTACCAGAAATATTAATGGCTGCCGTCGATTAGATTGAGTGAACGGAAGATATTGAAGTGCTTAAGAATTTGAATGGGATTCGAATACTTGGGTATTCATCCGATTAGAAATTTTAGAATCTGAAAGGTGTATTGAAAGTTATAAAAGGGAAAACAAAACCTAGGTCGAGATACATCTACACCACCTTTACGCCAGTTTGTTCCAACAGAGAGCTCCTCTCTAAAATCACCTTCACCATTCACCAGTATCAATCTCTTCCTATCCGCACATTACGACTAAGCCAGAAGATGTTTGCTCTTCAAACCCAACAGTACAGAGGAATAAAATGGGCCTGGTTTGCTAGTTTGATTTCTAGTTTTATATTTTCTTTTTATTTATTTTTAAGTGTATCTAATTTTTATTTGATTTAGGATGATTTTAATGTTCCGGATGTGAATCTTTATTAGTTATATAAATTTATTCAGAGTTTTAATTATTTATCGATTGTTTTCACTACATCTAGGGTTTCTGATTGATTTCTAGATTGTTCAAGTGTACAATTGGATTAGTCTATTGATCCGTTTAATGCTAGTATTGAGTTATGAGATAAGTAATCGTCCATTGACTCGTACACAAACAGAAATCGTGAGACCTTGCAGAGGGATTATGTGGAGCAATTGCGAGTGAATACAACATCGACAAGTGGACCTTGAGCTAAGAGTTTAACTATGGGATCAACCTGAATTCACAAAGCCTAAAATGTTCGATTAGGTTACACCTTAAGTGAGCTACTACTTGGTGGCTCAGTTGAATAGAATCTGGTAGTTGAGAGCTTTTGTATCCAGTGATAAAAGGAGTTTTGGGGATAACACTGATCTAGCTACTATTCTATGATTGGTGATGAATATTTCTAATAAAGATGAATAAGTATACTTATTCAGTCAACGTTTGGTGACGGCGAATGACTCCCTAATCATATTTCTTTCTTATTATTTTATTTATTGTTATTTTTAGTTAATTAAGTTTCAAACCCCCTTTTTGGTATTTATTCTAGTTTTGTTAATCTAAACAACCTATCAATTAAAAAACTCTCTCTATGAACGATCCTTACTACCACTATATTACTAGTTAATTAGTGGGAAATATATTGATTAATTTGTTGAACTTACAACATGCATCATTTATGGCTACCAACTTTCCCATAATTGCTTGTTGGATATACATTATTATACGCATCTTCACTTGTTCTTTTTAGAACACACAATTAGTCAACCATTTCTGTGTACCAGTTGGTAACTGGATATAAGCCTGATATTTTTATTTTTACGCATTTTTGGTTGTGTTATATATGTGCCATTGCGACCCCACATCGTACTGTAATGGGTATTAAAACGATTACGTAGTTATGTTGGACATGAATTCCCAACAATTATCCGCATTTTGAAACCTTTGGCAAGCGATCTCTCAACCGCTAGATTTACGGATCGTCACTTTGATGAGACAATCTTCCCATCTCTCGGGGAAGATAAGAAAAAGGATTTCCTAAGGGAACGACATAAATTATTGTAGTGTGTTCCCAATCTGTCTCATATTGATTCTTGTACTCCAAAAATGTAAATATGAAGTAAAAATAATAATCAATTTTCAGAAAGTGCACTGATTTTGGTAAAGTGGCAAGATCACACATACCAGCTGTAAATATGCCTGAGAGGTTAAAAATCCTCAGTAAGGGTTACACCATAGACTAACGTGTTACAACCACACTTGGTGGAAGTGTAGTTGAGGTCGTGGCTCCATAAAGAAGGAGAGACCACCAGGTTCCGTCAATACTCATCTAGAAAGGAAGTAGGTGAGTAAAGCATAGCCTAATTCATATCATCAATGAAATCATCTCATTAAATTGTCTCTGATTATGTCCATGGATCAAAATGGAGGACGCTCTGAATTTTAATGATTCCAGAGAACAATGAAATCCTAAAAGATTATGAGAAAACACGCGATTCTGCATTCGTCAAAAGAAGGGGATGAGCAGAGTTGGACCAGTCTATATCCCCGGTTCGAAAGACCTACCCTTTGATTGCCCTGTCGTCTAGCTTGACAAGAACTAAAAGACGGACGAGAACCCAGAGAAAGGAAAATTGTTTTGAGTTTTTCAGCTATAAAAAAAACAAGTCAATGAAAAGATCATGCGAGCATATCGATGATTGCTATTTTCATATAAAATTGCTCAAATAAATAGAGCACGATGATAGCAAACCATGCTCCTTGTTGCTAATATCAACCAGAGCATATTTTTCCTACATAATCCAGGTATAACTTGGTTCTTTGACAAGTATACCAATATTTGGTGTAGTAGCGCTAAACAACCAAATGTAAATCCCATGGGACATACATGATTATTTGTCGCAAAGCGCAGCGAGAAGAATGAAGTCTTAAAGTATAAAGACTCGCCTTGTGGCGCGAGGTGTTTCACAAAGCCCTAGATTTGTTTACTTTGTTGTAATGGACTTTGCAACGTTTTGCTACTTAGTTAGTTTGGTAGTTTCAAAAGAACTTGAAATGCAACATTTATATGTAGTTATTACATATCTCTATACGGATTAATAGATAAAGATATGCACAAAGTGTTCGATAACCTTTTTTCGCCCAAATCACTCTAAACCACGGAGTGCGACTAAAATTAGATTGGAATGCTCACTTATGGATTGTAATAATCTGGCAGATTTGGTATACCTATCTAAGTGACTATTTGATTGGGAAGATACAAGTAAGGTATTGTTCCATGCATATTCACAAAGAAAAGTTCACGGTTTGGAATTGTAGTTATCTATGTCAATGATATGGAAATTATATGTATTTTGATGAAATAATATATTTTACAAGTTGCTTAAAATCCGAATTTGAGATGAAAAATATGGGAAAAGCTCGACCGAAAACCGATCTTGTGGTGTAATACCACCATTTTGTATATGTCCAAAGTTATCAATAAATTTAACAAGGACATACATCCTGCTAACACTCTCATAATTAGTTGAGGTTCATATGTATGTAAATGACCATTTTTTTTAATGGCGAAGATGTGTTGGGAGATGAAATTTTCCTATCTAAGTGCAATATACGTGTTTTTGTACTTAACAAAATGTACTCGATAAAATATTTCATCCTCAATTAACTTATTAGCTAGATATAGTTTAGCGCTGAAGCAACGTCTTTGAAATGGTATAACAAATGTAATCATATACTTAATAGGAACCATTGACATGAGTTTTTTTTATCCCTGCAAAGACATAAAAAGGTTTGCTAAAGGAAGTGCAATCTAAACGTTGTTGATTATGAAGGTACAATAATCTTTTCTCCCATAAATATAATCAGGAGGAAATATGAATGACTTATTTACTAAGTCATAACCTATATTCATTTTCAAAAAATACATGACTAAAGGAACTGTCTGGAAACTCCTCTGAATGGAATCAGCGGGAGATGCCGACATCAGGAAGAGGATCCAAGATATGATGTCGACATATTTTACTTTGGAATGTGATATTGTGTTGTACTATTTTTTCCTTCGATCGAGATTATTTTTTCTTGTAGGGTTTTTGTTACTTGACAAGGTTTTTAGTGAGACAATAACAACTACATCAGGTATATGATGAAGACCCGAAGATCGCATTGGTATTGCTGAATAATATCAAAATCAAAGAAATAAAACACAATAGTTTGTTAAACGAAATCACTTTCAGAATCAACACAACAAAGCAAGGAGTATCGCAGCAGTTTTCAGCACAAGTTAACTAGTAATAGTGATATTACTATTACACATCAATATTGGGTTTTCACCAATCACCCACAAGACCTATAAAGGATACTATGCATGGGTATTCGTCAAAGGCATACTTCTGGACTATTGCATTTTACTATTTCCCCTTCGTCAAGGTTTTATCCCACTTGGTTTTTCCCTTGTCAGGGTTTTAACGAGGCAACATATACAAGTCCAACTTTGTTTTAAGTTTCTTAATATTGTACTCTTTTTCCTTAGTTAAGGTTTGGACCTTTGGGTTTTCCTAACGAGGTTTTATTTAAGGGCTACATATGAAGAACTATATTCCATGTACTATATGTGAAGCACTATATATGAAGCATTACTATTGAACCGCATAAGAGGAAGTGTTGTAGGGCATTCGGTCCATGTGTGTGCGACCCATATAGATGTAACCAGGGTTATCTCATAGCCTATATATAGAGGCTTAAAACCATGTAATATGTAATTAATTCCTAATGAATAAGATTTCCCTTTCTCTTTCTCCTTATCTTCCATGTCTCAGTAAGACTTACTCTTATCATCCTCCATGATTCAACTTTCAAAACAAAAACCGTAGCCATAGGGTCTGATTCCAGATTGCGTTCAAGGATTTGGTTGAATGCAATATGAAATCAACTATGTGGCGCCAAATGGTTTGGTGCTGTCCATTTGGCGATTGCAATAAATTAAAATCTTAACGGTGTTGTTTTTATGGAAAACCATTTGGCGCTTTACATCTCAGCCATCATATATTCTTTAAACTTTAAAATCTAAAAGTTCCTAGCGCCAAATCATATAGCGCTATGTTGATTCCATCTTGAATGACGATATCGCTAGGATGTTCCTTCAATCTGATATGTCCAACTATGAAAGTTGAATTTTAGAGGATGATAAAAATAAGTCTGATACCACAACACATTCAGGTATAATGAGTCAAGAAATTCAAATCCAGAAGAGTCAGTTGATTAATAAAAAAACAAATAATCTAGTAGTCAATAAAAGAAGGCTAATTTAGGGGCTCCCACATTTGTAGTGGGGCTCCCATAATAAGACGAAATAAAGACATTTGAAGTAAAATTCAAAAACCCCTTATCCATCATATTTTCATAATGGCTAAAATACCCCTGATTAGTTAGTAAAACTAATTGGCTAATAAATTAAACTAATCATGATTAATCGAAAATAATCTTAAACTTAATCAAATCAATTCAAATTTTTTTATTTTTGGTTTGGTGGGAAGAAAAATTAGAAGAAATGTAAGATAATTTTGTAGGGTTTTTTTAAAAACCCTAGATTTTGATTCAATCAACCAGAGCATAACTGGGATACATCTAACTTAAACTCTTGGTATTTTAATGGCTCAAATTGGATGAAATTACGGACAAAAAGATGATTTATTTTTTATTCATAGAATTTTACGGTTGGGGTTTCATGTCGAACCCAACCGTAAAAGCCATTTATGGTTGGGTGTTCTTCCCAACCCAATCGTAAACAGAAGAACAATGGATGAACACCAAATCGTAACAGTTTTACGGTTGGGTTTTAGCATCGGAACCAACCGTAAATAATCTAAGAAAAATTCTTATCCGAGATGATTTACGGTTGGGATTTACCAAAAAACCCAACCGTAAAAACCAATTTTAGTTTACAATTTCGTCCAAAATTTACGGTTGGGTTTAGGCTTCCCAACCCAACCGTAAAACATCTTTTGGAGCATTGAGTTTAAGGTAAAATTGGCGTTTAAAAATCAAAATTTTAAACTTATTCAATCATTTTAACTAGATTGAAGGTAAATTGGTTCATTCAAACAAACAAAAACCGAAAACAACACAATAACTAGAATCCAATTTTGAATGATCCAGGAGAATTTACGGTTGGGTTTTGGCTGAAAACCCAACCGTAAAAATAAGTTTTAGTGCAAACACATTTACAGTTTGTTTTTGTAATCGAACCCAACCGTAAATATGAGTTTTAGCTTTAGTGCAAACACATTTACGGTTGGCTTTAGTAATCGAACCCAACCGTAAATGATCATCTTCATCTCCTATATCCCACATTTTCTATGCATAAATCATATTTTTATTTGTTTTGGTTCGTGGGAAAAGTAGAAGAAAGAAAAGAGAGTTTTTGGTTGTTTATTGAAAAACCCAAAATTTTGATTTTCTTAATCAAAATGAGTGATTCTAGTGGCAAATTTGTGGAGGGTGAATCCTTGTATGATTGTCAAACTAAATTTTACATACCCATTAATGGACACCCAACTATGTATGATTATTTGGATGGTAGAGAGGTTTTAAGTGCAAGTTGTGATGGTGAAACTCAACCAAATGGAGAAACTAGTCGTCAAAGTGAAGATTCAATTGCCGAGAGTAGTCAGGTATACTTATAACTTAAACTCTTGGATTTTTTTGGCTCAAATTTGATGAAATCACATACATAATAGTGATACTTTTTTTGAGTCAGGCAGGTTTACGGTTGGGTTTTCTTCTCAAACCCAACCGTAATCGTACTTTCCATGGAGGAAAAGTGCACCGTAATTTTACAGTTGGGTTTTTAGCACCGACCCAACCGTAACTCATTATGTGCATAGGTATTTATTGCACTAGTTACGGTTGGGTTGGACTCTTGATACCAACCGTAAAAGGGACCCAATCCAACAACTTATGTACTTGGGGGAGAAGTAAAACTAAACCATGTTCCACGAAGAAGATGAGATTAAATAAATTAAGCATCTTATATTGGCTCATCCCGAGTTTATGAAGTTGGCACGGTGCTCCCATCAAGTTCATATAATGGATTGCACGTACAAAACTAACAAGTATGAGCTCCCGTGTCGGCCAAACTTATACCAAGTCCCCGTTTAGTGTTGCCTTTTGCTTCTTGAGAAACGAGCTCGAAGAAAGCTATGTGTGGGCATTGGAACAAGTTAAATTATTCTACGTTGAAGGATATACCCCTAAGGTGATTATCACCGACAAAGAACAATCCTTGATGAATGCCATAGAAAGGGTATTCCCGGATGATCATCATCTTCTTTGCACGTTCCAGTTGTGGAACAATATTCAAACCTAGTGCAAACCGATTATTCGCCCAACAAAGAAAAGCGAGATGGAGAGAATTAAGAAATTACCGGTACCTCAACAAGAAAAGGCCAAAGAAAAATTCGAGGAGGATGAAAAGTTGGCGGAACTAAAATGGGCTAGTTCCCAAAGTGAATGAGACGCTTTGACATGGTCTATCATCGAGGAAGATTATGAAGAAAATGTTCGTATGTTTTGCTTGCACTGTGATAGACACATTTTAGTGTCTAAATTACACCTTAATTTCTAGTGAG
>JAJJMC010014297.1:1848015-1874057 GCA_023531435.1 Papaver californicum | reverse complement strand
CAAGTTCGAGAATCGAACCTTTATTTACCACTTCTAAAATCACATCACACTGGAGTAATTATCCAATAGCTTTGAAGTATTTGATGGACCATTGGTTGAATCTGCACAAAGAGAAGTTTGTAGCGGCGTTCACAAACCAATATAAGCATTTTGACAACCAAGCCACAAGTACCGCAGAGTCATCTCACAACTGAATGAAGAAGAAGCTTCATAGTTGCGATGGTGGATTTGTTACAGTCTTCGAAGCGATGCATGATTATTTTCTCCATGACCTTGATAGAGTTAAGGAACTTTTTGAAAAAATCCGTTGTAGAAAACACGTCATTTATAAAGACGACCAATGGCTCCAAGGAATTTCTTTTAAGGTGTCGCATTGCGCAATTGAGAAGATAATGTACGAAGTTATGCATTATAGGTTGGACAAATTGCACGGAGAAGAAGAGTGTGCTTGTCCTAACATGTCAAGTTTGGGACTTCCCTGCCGGCATATGATGCCCAAGTACGAAAAAGACGGTGTGATCCCAATTCAAGATATTGATCCGTTTTGGCAACAATTGTCTTTCGATGAACCCATCGTCGAGCAAGATTTTGGTACATCGTTTTCCGATACCCACGTTGGAAAAGCTCTAGCCGAGAAATACGACACATTAAATCACGCACAAATACAAATATGGTTGAGTAAGTTGAGTCACTTCGTGTTTCCACACACAAGGTACGATGTCAAGGAACCAAAAATAGGGAAGAGAAAGGGTAGGCCTTCTACGAAAGAAAAGAGGGTCGTGGAACGAAAAAAAGCTAGGGAATTGATGGAAGAATCAAAGAAAATAGACCCTTCGGATTTTGAGCACGTGCAAAAGGAATATGAAGCGGAGGATGAGAAGGAGGATGATGTTCGAGGAAGAAACAAACGAAAAAGAAGTCAAACGAAACAAGGGGGACCAAGCCTAGTAGATATTAAAGGAAAAGGTCCCGCGCTTCCCTTTCAAGAAAGTTCAACAATGGAAGTTAGTGCTAAGCGAAAAGTTCCCGCACACCCGAACTCAAGAAGAGTTAGTATGAAAGAATTAGCAAGAAGAAAAGAAAAAGTTAAAGGAAATACAGTAGTGGTTGAAGAGCCGCATACGATCCGGATTGCAAGAGGATTGATGCAAGCACCATCTAAATTTTCAAGAAATGATAATAGTAAAATCGTCCGAACCGAGCAAATTATTTATGAAAATTATATGTTATGGTTTCCGGGTTTTTTTCGTCCATACATAAAGGCCTCCGACGATGTTGCCGGTGATGGTAATTATGGTTACCATGTATTCATCGAACAAGTTGGACCATTTAGTGGAGCAAAAGAGTTGGGTTTGTACGAATGCACTTATGTAAGGCATATGTCCTCGGTTGAACTACGTTCTTACCCGGATTTATACAAGTCAATGATGTTTGCAGCGGGAGAAGAAGAGTCGTTGTTAAACGAGGAGTTCATTGCATTCAAAAGGCGTTTAATATGCAACAAGAATTTTGACTAGCGAGTATTGGATGAGCATGCCAATATGTGGCCAAATCCTCGCCAACGTTTTCAATTGCGTCATCCATTATATCTCAAATGGATTTTGTCTTACATTTGCACCAACAAGAACAACCTTTGTCAAATAATTGGCTAATAGAAGATGTGTGATTGGGATGGTGCAAAACTGCTATTTTGTCGGTCTCAAGTTGATAGAAGGAAGCCCATTACCCTCGTTAAAGATAGGATACGACGGTGCAATCGCCAGGTCTTGGTGTCACCGGTTCGAGCAAAGTTTCGAACTCTGGAACACATTACGACCCTCGACCTTTCAATTCACAACAATTATGTCTGACTCGGAGTCAGAATGATAATATAGTAATATTGACTAAATGCAATATTGGTATTGACAATATCATATGTATTTTTTAGGAATCATACTATGAATAGAGTATTTTGAAATTAATGTAAACATCCATTTCTCATTAATTAGACCACATTACAACCCATTAGACCATTCAAGTATTACATAGACAATTGAAATTACCACCAACAAAACCAAATGCCATCACAAAACAACTAATAAATAGGTTTGCGAGTGAGCAAAAAGTCCTTTAGGATGTGATAATGAGGTAGGTATAACAAGGGCCATATTTTCCATCTCCTCCATTCCTGAATAGATCTCTCTAACACCTCATCTTCGGTTTCATCCCTAAGTCGTAGTTGACCAATAATACGAACTAATGCCATAAATTCTTCTACTTCTCGGTGTATAGTGCCATATCGACAAATCAACTTGATGTGATCACGGTTATAAGGGTTGCCGGTTTCAGAACAAAAGTTTTCATGGATTCTTTGCCAATAACTCGGACTCGTTATACCACCTTGCCTACGTTCTTCTACTTTTTTTGGATAACATAATACATAGTTGGGGCAAATACATAAATCTTCATCCAAAGTAAAATCAGGATCTTTAACCCCAGGTTGAGCCATAATCAAGTATGTTAGAGTAATAGTTTTGTTGGAGATGATTGTTGTAAAAGAAAGGTTCAATTTTAGAAAAAAAATTGATGGGTTTGATATGTACTCAACCATTTCCCTTTTATCATGCATAAATAAGTTGTGTAACGGCTCTATTTCGAAAAATGGGTCGTACAAAGTTTCAACGGCTATATTTTTCAAACAAAAAAGAGCTTCAAAAACAACACCAGAGATTCCTCAAAAGATTTTACGGTTGAGTTTTGACTCAAAACCCAACCGTAAAACTTGATGAAATATTTAGTTTACATTTAGTGACAGGTTTACGGTTGGGTAAGGTCCTCTGGACCCAACCGTAAACCTGTCACTAAACATTTCATCCAGTTTTACGGTTGGGTTTTGAGTCAAAACCCAACCGTAAATGTTCCTGTTAACTTATTTTTGGAATTTCAATTCACTCCAAATTGGGTTTAAAAATCGAATTTTTTGGCTTATTCATTCTATTTTACAAGTTTTAAAGTAAAAAGGGTTATTCAAACAAACAAAAACCTAACCGAATGCAAACACTCGAATATAATTTTCTGAGTTAACAGGAGGATTTACGGTTGGGTTTTTGAATAAAAACCCAACCGTAAAACTTTCCTTCTTAAGGATTTTGGTTGGTCTACGGTTGGGTATGGAATTGTGTCCAACCGTAAATGAACCTGGGATACACTTATAAAATAAAAGAGTATGCAAAAACCTTATTTTTAACATTAAAGGAAGAACTAAAGGAAATGAAATACAATAGATCATTAGATGATTACACTTAAACACTTAAAGATAATAGATGAAATCAAGATAGGTATTTTGTTCCACAATACAATAGCAAGCCTCATGCGTAAACTCTTCCCCAATGTTTGATTCTATATTGCTCCATAGCCATCACATGCTGAAAAAAACAAATCAATTATAAGTTTGAATTTTTGAAAACTCTTTTTAATGAATTAATTGACACACTTACTCTTTCCACACCGTTTTCGGTGGGAAGTGCTTCTTTTCTCAATCTCATTTCCTGTTTTAAGTTCTCCATTTTTCAAACAACGCCTCATACCGTCTCTTGATACCTCTGAACGTCCTCCGATTTTCATTCCCGTCTAATGCCACAAAAATTTGAAACACACGCTTCCACCAAGGATGGGAATTCTGACCCACCATCCAATCTTCATGTGCAACGGCGTGGTTATAGTGCGCTCTATCGTAATCGTGTATTATCATCGTAATCCATGCTCGAACAATTGCAACATCTTCAGCAGTAGTGTAAACCATTTTTAGTGCTTCAAAGGGTATGGTGCGAATGAGTTGGAAGGTCTAGAATTAGAATGAGAATGAAAGGAATAGGGAATAATGGGAAAGTGAAAGGGAAAGGTTTCCTTTTGTAGTGAAAATATACCCAACGGCTAGATTTTCAAATAACAAAGCCGTTGGTTTCTACTTTAAGGAAACACAAATACTGACAGGTTTACGGTTGGAACTTGTCAACCAAACCCAACCGTTGGGTTACACATATAAAACCCAACCGTAAATAATCCTTGATGAATAAATTTTATCTAACCTGAAGGATTTTACGGTTGGGTTTCAAATCGAACCCAACCGTAAATAAGCCTCAACACAAAAAAATCAGACATATGCGGAATACTTTACGGTTGGAAATCATAATTAAACCCAACCATAAAACGCAAAAAAAAAAATTGATACAAATTTTCTTACGGTTGGGTTCAGAGTCAAACCCAGCGGCAAAATTGCATCTTCATCTCCTACCTTTAATTTTACGGTTGGGTTTGTTTAATAACTCAACCGTAAAATGAAGAACAAACCAGCAGAATATACATTTACGGTTGAGTTTTCAAATCGAACCCAACCGTAAATTTTTCTGTATCCCAAATTCTCCATTACTTTGTTTAGTTTATCCGGATTTTCATCACTAATACCTTATACACCTATAATAGGAATCTTCATCACGAAATTTAGAGGGAGAGGGAAAGATTTTGTTTAGGTTTAGATTTTAATTGATTGAAGGACAAATTAGACTTTTTAATTGATAAAAGGATAATATAGACATTTAATATCTGAGATTGGAGCCCCTAGGACAGCCCTTAACGCATTTTTGGATTACCCTACCTCACATTGACCAGGAGGACCCAAACGACTTTACCTACGGGAGGTGAGGTCTGTTTTACAATTAAGTATGGACCTCCTGAACTGTCCATTTCATTTTAAGGTAAAAACTTCAAAAGCTCTAAATATTAGCAGCTCTCGTCGTCTAAAATTTAATACCCTAGAAAAATACAACAAAAAAGTATGGTAGAAACTAATTTCCGTTCTTCTCGATTTCACAATGTTAACTAATTTTGTAGTGTATGTAATTCACTACCATCTTTTATTTTCTCTCGTTTTATGTGTATGTTTAAAGTTAGGGTTTGGTCTTGATGTAGATGAATGTGTTCGATGTTGTTTGTTGTATCTCTATCTAATTGCACATTAGGGTTGATTTAGTATTGCAAGTTCTAGCAATGTTGAATTAAATATTAAAATGTATGTAAAGACCTGTACTCTAGGGTTAGTAGGAGTTAAGTAAGATCACCTGTACTGCATGGAGAATCCTGTTACCTGAACAGGTTATGAATAAGATTTTGTTATTCGTTACATTATACATACCCAGAATAGTCGAATCTATGTATTTAGTTCGTGTAAGGTTCGAATAAGTAATGAATGTATTGCTTTGTGTTGTATGGGGTAGCCTTCTTGGAGTCACTAGTTTATGCATGTGAACTACGTTCGAATTCTATCAGTCAGAGTACCAATTTAAATGGGACATTTTGACAGGGGTGTTATATTTATGAAAGGAATCATGTAGGGAGCCTAGGGTCTGCTATCAATTTTTTTGGATTGTTACATAATCTGCGGTGGGGCATCCGTTACATGTACTTGTTTCGAAAATTTTGCATCCCTTTTCATTGTTATGGAAGTTAAGTTGTATAGAATTATTTGACTTATCATCAATTCTTCTTTATTGTGTTTCTCTTGTTTCTAGACATAGGTGGTGATCAGTGATTGTATCAAGTATTTTCATGATGGTGAAGCTCACAATGATATCCCGTGTGACCGATGGTCTTCCATTAGTAGAAGGATTGGATGATCTACGTAGTTTACAAGATGCTGATTTTTACAAGCACCAGGCTAAGGCATTGTTTAAGAACCTCTCAAGTGGTCAGAATGATGCGTCAAGAATGTCAATTGAAACTGGTTCTTATGTTTTCCAGTATCCTCTGTTAGAATTGGCTATCTGATGTTTCTTTATAATCATGTGAAAAATAGAAGCTATAGAGCTGTTTACTCATTGTTATCTTACATACTATTCAAGTTCACACTGTTGTCATTTGTCTTGGTTTTTCTACTTGAAACTGTATTGTTCCAACTTTGTTACCTTGACTTCATCGTTAGCTATATTATTGAAGGCCATGTATGTTACTTAACAATGTGTGATCGTTCTTATCCTAAGAAACTTGCTTTCCAATACCTGGAAGACTTAAGAAATGAATTTGAACGAGTTAATGGGAATCAAATTGAAACAGCTGCAAGACCCTATGCATTTATCAAATTTGGTTGGTCTTCCTTACATGTTGATCTTTTATCCTAAGTGCTTCTTGATTCATTCCCCGAGTCATGTTTATTGGTTTTTGATTTTTGTTGTTTTTGTTGAAAGATACTTTTATACAGAAGACCAAGAAACTGTATTTGGATACTAGTACTCAACGAAACCTTGCCAAGTTGAATGATGAACTTTTTGAGGTGCACCAAATAATGACTCGGAATGTGCAAGAAGTTCTTGGTGTCGGTGAAAAATTGGACCGCAAGTTTCACTGTATTTTGCATCTTTCATTTTTGATGTGACACCAATACTTGCAATGGAATATATGAATTTTCTGTTTTGATAAACGTTGCATAGATGAGTCAGGGATTTATATGTAAATCATTGGTGTGTGGTATTTTGAAGATCACTGAGTGGGTATCGATCTATGTAATCGTATTTACTGGGTGCCATATGAAAATGATCAATGGAATTATTGTAGGAGTTCTGTATCTAATTGTTAAGGCACTGTCACATAGTTGTAATATTTTTTGCCTTTGTTCCATTGCCTCTAGCTTGTAGTGTAACTTTCACTTCTGTGCTTCCCAGCATTTCTTAAGATATATACATCTCTTTTTTCATAACTCTTGGTTTTTAATATTGCAGATGTCAGCCAAATGTCTAATCGCTTAACCTCTGAATCTCACATCTATGCCAATAAGGCAAGAGATCTAAATAGACAGGTCAGTTTTATTTCCTTTTTATTCGAATTTTCTGATTGGTAGTTTTATATGAGCCTTAGCCCTTGCTTTACTTTGTGCATCTTGTAGTAGCACTACAGCACAGGGATCATTCACTAGTTTCTTTTCCTTTTGCCTATGTAAGAAACATTCACACCTTTGGACCTCGACTTTGATCACTACATATATAAAGTAAACTCATAAGAGAAGAAAGTTTGATCTAACGAATTTGAGTGGCTAACAAAAGATGACCACCCTGTCATTTCGCTTTATCAGAATTAAGAAGAGCTTAATTTGATGTGACCCAAATTTCTTTTGGTTGGTTTGTTTCTAAGAAGTACCTGTGAAGTATACCTTTATCTGGAATAAAGTTTCCACAAGTTATACAAGTCTCTCTCTTAGTGCTTTGTTGGAATGAAACCCTTCACTTGAACGAAGGCCCTCAAAGGTACTTCTTAGGAACCAAACTTACCAAATTAATCGGAAATAAATAATCTGTATCACTTAGAAGTTGTCTTAATTGTTTTTCTCTGTTGCATACTCATTATGATTTTTTATTGGCTCAGATAATGCTTCTTGTGTATTTATTGATCAAAGCTGACCCCAATAAGACAACAAATACAAGAAGTAAAAAAAACACGAATAGGGATTGCTGAATAAAAGCATAGGATACTCGTTTGAGTGAAACAAGACTTTAACAACTTCACCTTCTAGGTTATTTTTATGCTACATACAATTCTTGAAAATGGATCATTTATGCTACATACAATTCTTGATTCTTCTTTGTTTTGTATTTGATTTTAATTTCACCTTCGATTCCAGGCGTTGATTCGTAAATGGGCTCCAGTTGCCATAGTGTTTGGTATAGTCATCCTCCTCTTTTGGGTCAAAACAAAGATCTGGTGATTCTACCATCATTAATGTGGTTCAATTGCATCTTTTTGTGGTGCACTGCCAGTTCTAGCAGTTGGAAAACGTCAATGTAGGTTTCTCACCCGCAATATAGAATGGTCCAGTTGTCTCCGCAATAAGTAATGACTATGTCCTAGTTTTTTGTTTGCTCATCTACAATGTATTATAAAGTCCATCACAGTACACCTCAATGCCATATATTACAGATTTGGGGCAATTTTTTTTGTTTAGTTTCTTTGTTCTTAACACGAAGCATTCCCAGTACCTTGCGTAAATTGATTTCATCTTGAACACCTAATGATCTTTATCACCACTTGCCAAGGTAGGTTTGCTCATTCACTGCACAGCAGTACAGCACTAGTGGCCGAGGTGCTGAGCCAACAGAAGAGAAGCAAATTTCTACTTCTATGCAGTAGGATCCTGCCCTTCTGCCTCCTTTGGCCACCAACTAGTATTGCCCTCAGCCCATGTATACCTGCCGAGAACAAATCTTTATCGGGTAGAACCAATGTAGTCAATCTCGGCCGCTACGGTCGAGATATCGCCGCTTTTCAAGGTATCAGAAGAATACCTTGACGATATCCGAGATTGCGCTGACCGAGATTTGAACGTTATCGAGATTCGGCCGATACGGTCGAGATTTGTCCGATATTCAAGGTATATGCTTGTTGAAAATTCGAAGATAGTTGAAAATAGTTGAATATAAGATTTAGGACTTCCGATATGTCACCGATAATCTCCCCGATATATCGTTATCAAGGTGTCAAGGTCTCGGCCGTGTCTGAGAAACTGGGTGGAATTGCTGCCTTATAGTGTCTGAGAAACTGGGTTGCACAGATACTTCTATGGGTGTTACGCTTTCAGAAATTTCCGAAAAAAAAAACTCTACTTTTTGCCTAGAAGTATGGTGTTTTTTTTTGTTGATAAATACAAGTATGGCGTCAGTATCTGTACCCGACACAATACGTGTCTGACACCAGTACAGACATGCCCTACAAGTATGGGTGCAACCCAGTTGAGATAAGAGGACTAAATTTACACAGCATACTAGTAACATATGATTCGAACTTCCTATATGTGACATCATGCAATGAGTTGGGAGAGAGAGTTGAGGAAGGTTTCCCCTAATCCTAAAAGAAAATTTTGTTGGTATATACTTTTTCCACAGAAAATTTCCCCTTGATTTCAGTGAGAACGCCTCATCATAACAAGTGTTTTAGTAGAGAGAATTAGCAATTTCTTGGTTTCAGAGGCGAAAAGAACATAGTATTTAGAGAAATAGAGCAACACGGTCATTGGGTTTTGCTATTGGATAGAAACTGAACGCTGGTCATTTAACATGTTCTTAGCAAATGTATTGAAAAAAAAACCAAAAGGTTAGGAAATAGAATTTAGTGTTTACATGCGTGGATATTCATGTGTGTATGAAATGTCTGTAGGATGTTCAAGCCGTTAGACACAATGCAGTCTGAGATGTAGTATGCAAATTAGTCAAAGTGTGTAAAGTAGACCTCATGAGGAAAAGGTATTTGCTGTTCTGGAAACATTTTTAGGTTTCAGACACTTTGGACATGTTAGGGTATTGAATTTTCAAAATATGAAAAGAAGGAATCACTAGAGAAATATGACATTCGACTTGTTGACTTATGCTTGTTTATATTGTTCTTGAATGTGGGCTATTCTTGCTAGTTGAATTAAACAACTAACCTTATCTTGGGAAGTTGAGACTAGAAACTGCACATGAAGTTATCTTCAAGTTGGTTAAGTAATCCATCTCTGTAGCATAAAACTCCCTTGTTCATGGTTTACACACACTTGTCTCATATCTTAGTTACATACTTATGAATTTGGTTCAGCACCATGGTTATAGGAATCTTATTTTGTCATTTGGTAACTTCTTAATGGCAGTTGAAGAGGTTGATCTCTCTAGTGATGTTTCACATTGGGAAACTTTGTCAGATTCTGAGAAACACTTTATAAGCCATGTATTGGCTTTCTTTGCTGCTTCTGATGGTATTGTGTTGGAGAATTTGGCTGCCAGGTTTCTTAATGATGTTCAAATCCCAGAGGTCATCATCATCATTCCTTTTAAATAGTCTGTCTGGATTCATTTCTTACTAGTTTACCGTAGTACGTGTGACTAACGATTTTTCATTGTTCCAGGCAAGAGCATTTTATGGGTTTCAAATAGCTATGGAAAATTTTCATTCTGGTATAATCACACATCTAATGAGAGCAGACTTTGGAAGTATATTTTTAAGGGTATTTATAGGGGCTTGAATGTGAATTCTTTTGTTTCGTTTCTTCTCAGAGATGTATAGTTTACTCCTGGAGACGTACATTAAGAATTCAAGGGAGAAGCATAGATTGTTTAATGCTGTTGAAAACATACCTTGTGTTACAAGGAAGTCAAAGTGGGGATTGAATTGGATTCAAAGGTATTCTTACATGTACTGGGTTAAGTTTGTTGCAGATCTGCAACAAACTTAATGTACTAGCCTAATCAGCTTAAATACCTTTGAATCCAATTCAATCCAGTACATGTAAGAATACCTTAACCCAGTACCTTAACCCAGTACATTAACTCAGGAGAGATTAGGCTAGTATTTAATGCTATAAAAAACGTACAGTTAACTGGCTGAATTTAAGCCGCCAAGTTTTAAAACGAACGGAAAGTTCGCGAATTTAATTCGGATTATCTATAATATACACGTATCCAGTTCCCGAATGATTTGTCAACCATTTGGTGGATTACTAACTAGGGTTTTATATAGTCCAAAATTGTTTACTGCACCAATGAATAAAGTTCCCCTTTATAAAAAAAGAGATAATAGATTAGGTAATGATTACTAATCGGTTTTATCGTCGGATACCAAATGCGCTCATTAGTCCACTTTTAAATCCCATAACTGAAAACGAATCAACCGGTTATGGATCGACGACTCTAGGTATCTATTGGCAACCCTATTGAGTCGAAGTAGCAGCTGAAAATTTGCATCAAACCTTTGGATTGTACGGCAACCAACAAAAATTAGATGAGGATTACGATTTGGATTATTTTGAGTAGAATAGATTAGGTCTAATGAATAAATAATGACAAATTTAGCATAAGAATTCCAATCCCTTTGGTAGTACAAAAATTGTATCATTTATATCCGTAATCAAATTATATAAATCTATTTGCTCTAATTTTTTCAAAAGATCATAAACATTCAATGGACAATTGGGTACCGTATAAACAGTTTCTAAGCCAATCAGAAGTCGTGGTTTCATCGACCGCTCAATATGTAAGAAGGTGAGCGTGATTCTTAACGTGGAGTGAGAGATGAATTGGAGTTTTTAGGTTGTCGATAGCCTGCAGAATATACATCAATGCAACAAATAATTCTTCCAAAACAAATCTTCCAGTCTAACCGCACAATGTTGTGACTTTAAGTTTTTCAACTTTGTTGCAACATAAAATTGCAAGATACCAAATTGGCCAACAATTCACATTTGTAAAACATGACCCTTACTGTCAGTTTTGGTCTTTCGTATTTGGGTATTATGGTCGGACAAAAACACAACCCTAGTGCCTGGTCCTAGGCGTGTCCCAAATCTAAGGATGGGTTCTCCATCATCAAGACTATAGAATCAAGCGAGTAACCTATTACTTCTTAGTTCTTCTTCTTTTACGAAATTAAATCATAACACATTTTGATCAAGAAAAACATATCAACCTGAGAAATTTAATCCTAAGAAAAATAATCTAGCTATTTGTGAGAAAAGTTTCAAAAATTAATCGAAACCCTTACTGAAATTGGTGCAAAATAAATAAAAAGATGGACTTCAAGAATATGGAAGGAGTTCAAAAGAGTTCATACGAGGAAAAAGGCAGAAGTATTGTTGATATTAAGAAATCTGAAAGTGGAGAAGAAACAAATAATATCCATGGTGAAGAATATGAAAAATGATAAACGCATAATTTATACATTTTACCATTTTATTTATATTTGTTGGGACTCATTTTTGTACTAATATTATTATTTTATTTTGTTTTTAGGTATTTTTGAAGAATAAACAATTATAGAGAAGATGGCTTGAAAGTGTTAAAAGCACCCAGAAAAAGTGTTAAAGGCACTAGAAGAATTAATAAAGGCACCCACAAGTTGGATAAGGGCACCCACTTAATTTCAAATTCAAAAGATATTTTTTTGGCGGGAATTTCTTTTTCTCAAAATCGACGAAGTTGTCAATGAGTACTTTGTGAGATCTGTAAGCGTTAAAGGCAATACTATTCTCTTTCTTTAACAAACAAGAGTTTGTCTTTGAATGGAGACTTGAAAATCAATCGAAATCTCGGCATAAATATTATTGGTTTTAAAAACAGGTTAGAAAGTATTTCACGTGAATCATGGGAGTTTCTTCCCTATTTCACTTAATTTCATTCCTACCATACTCGATCCTGGTTATGACAACAATAGAAACACCCAGAACCGTAAGGAAATAAAATCAGGATCAAGAGATATTTCGAGCAAGAAAATAATACCGAGAGTTGTTCTTGCTCTGCCGAGAATTTTCTCATTAAATGAGAAGATTTGATGAGATGGGAATGATGTAATATAAATAGATGAAGAGAGGAAGAAGAGGGAGGAGACTGGCTTCTGCCAGAAAGAAAGAAAAAAAAATACTCCAAGAAAATTCTGGTACACAGTCGGAGAAGAAGAACATTAGTCAGTTCAGAACTGTCGTTGAAAACGTTGCAATATCCTTCGAATTAAAGGGTTACAACAACGGTTTCTTCAACAGTTTTAGCAACAGTTTCTGGGCTTTAATACTCGATAAATTCGTGCTTATTCAGCTACTCATGAAGTTAGTGGTAGATTCAATAAAAGATTTTAATCTTTTTACGATGCTAATGGCCAGTTCTTCTTTGTAATTTTTTTATAAAATCATGAATATAATGATTTCTTCTTTTATTCTTTTTCTCCATGAGTAGTTAAGGTCTTTTCTAGGGTAGAGGATGAAGTTATTTTCGATGGGTAATATTTAATAGTTTATTCTTTAGCATATTCACCCTCTACTAGTGTTATTATTGACTAATAATTTTCTCTTCTTATAAGCTTCATATTAATTGTCCTGGATAGTTTTAAACTATCGATATTTAATAAGCGAAGGAGAATTATATTTTCACATAATGACTTAAGTCGCAATAGTAATTTAAAAACGATATACCTTATGAGGCATGAGATTGGGTTCAAAATTACCTTGAGTATTTAAGAGAGAGTGTTTAAGATATTAAATTGTTAGTTTTACAAACATCAAAAGTAATGGAATCCAAAACCCTAGACTTTTATTATCCTGGTTGATTAATTTGTATATTTATTTATCTTTTTATTTATTTAATTTATTCATTAAAAATCGATTTGTTATTAGCACAATAATTAATTAAAAATAGAAATTACAATTTTGAAATCCCTGTGGAACGAATCCGCAATTGTATGTTTTCTAATCGACAACCGTGCATTTGCGGTGTAAATAAATATCACATCAAAAAACAAGTTTCCTATCATACTATCGATTCTATAGATATAAAGGAATCGCTGGATTCTGTTTCTGAGTACCATACCTATGAAGATTCATAGGACAATAATGCTGCAAAATCGAAGAAAATAGTTGAAACACCAACACCAGAATATACAGTTGTAGATGAACCGTTGTTGTGCAAGTAAAACTAATTCAACTGTATCTAATTTGTTCATGGTTTTTTTTATAACATACCTACATAGACATTCTTTTGTGTTTTTTGTGTTTTCCATTCATAATTTCAAGAAATTTTGAATTTATTGCTTTGAAGTTCTCGATGTTGTACCCCAAATTGTAAATTTGGTTTTGCTCGTAGTGTTTAATTTATTATTTCTCTTTGATTTTGTAATGTTTGATTAAAATTCCAAGATAACATGTCAGGATGACCTTAGACTTTACTTTATGTAGTACCCTTTTGAGAGTGATTCTAAGAAACCTTAAGTTGTCAAAACTAGATTTGTTGTCATGGTTTGATTAATTTTTTTTGGATTCTTAATCGAGCTTTTAAATTATTGGTTTAGGACCCTTTATTACAATTAAGATTTTTGACTACTATATCCTAAGTTACATTCAAGTCTCAGCTTGTTTAAATCTACATGTAGTGGAGGATTAGTGGTGTTTAGTTATTAAAAATTTGCTTGGTTCTTTGAATAGGAACATAATTAAGATTGCACTTGATGGGAACAAGAATGTGGGAAAGACTAGTTTTCTGAATGCTCTATGATGCGATGAATTTAGCGGAGCTGGAGCCATACCAACTCGTCTTAATGGTAAGTACCATATTAACATTCAAGGGATTAGCTTAGAATGTTGGGAAATAACGCACAATGATAACGAATTCTAATCACAAGCTTTTTCACTGGATATAAACAAACATTTTGAGCTTAAAAAGAAAAGGATTGTATGTTAATAAACATTTATCCATAACCTTTCAATATGATATTTAGACATACTTTAAGATTGGCGATAAATACTAATGTGTGACTAGCAACTTTGCCAAAAGTGAAATATCTGAGACTATTGTTGTAGTAAACTTTTTTCCTGGCACTTATGCAGGGAGTCCCCTCACAATCATCATAAAAACTTAAGTTTCATCTTCATGGCTTCCTCTTCTTCCTTAAAACCTGATGAAACCATTGTAAATTTGTTCAACCAAATGAACTAATCTTTGAATATCCCTGAAGACCTCTTCCCCAAGGTCTTTATAAACCCTGAAAAGATTCTTCCCAAGAAAAAAGTTAATTGGAAATGGTGCTTTGTTGGTAGAATATGCTGTAAAATATATTATGATACTAGAACCATTTCTAGATTCATCAACTCTAACTAGGAACTTAGCAGAGAAGCTACTGAGATTTGTGTAAGAAAAGGAGGAACTGCTATTCAATCAGGTTGGGAAGCATTGATGACTACAAGATTTTCATACAAGGGGGGACTAGAGATATTCTTGGAAAAATTATTATGCTTACTGAAGTTCCTTCTGCTTCATTGATGAAGCCAATGCTGTCAAAATTTGGGTTCTTGTTAAGAGAATCCCACCTCATATTATCCCTGACATCAGTAGCATTCTCAAACCTTCTAGAATATTTCAAGAAGCAAAAAAACCTCATGGGTTCTTCTTAATATAGATATCACTAGAGCTCTAAAGTATGGTATCAATGCCTATGAATCTCTTACTGCATCCCACTGGCTAGATTTTGTTTATGCTTTGAATGACATCCAATTCTGTAAGGTTTGTAGAATTCTAGATCATCCCTGGTCCCCTATGTGAAGAACATAAATATTCAAACATACCACACTCTTATCCAAATTCTAACCCCATCATTGCACCTCCAACTACCTTCATACCCAAAATCAAAAAGACGAACTTACTTTGACAAGAATGCTGCAGAAGAGTTCGCTATCAAGCTCAGAAATGCTCAAAGAAAAATAATTCTTGCAAATAACACTGTAGAGATGGATAGCTCTGAAGAGTACATTATCTTTAAGGAAGGCCTTCAGGATCCTATTGTTGGAGGAATTCAAACTCACAATTCTGAAGTCTTGGCTTGTCAAAGGAAACATAGAAAACTTGTTGTTGGGAACAAAGTTAAGGATACAATCCAAAAAAAGGTCAATATCAAATATGCTGCTCGTCTCCAAAGGCAAAACAAAGATAAACCAAGCATTGAAACCATCAACCGTGACAACATTTTTCCTAAAGTCTTTCTTTATGTTCTAAACCCATATTCTAAAATCCCCTCTCTAGTTTCTATCCAAGATCAAATCAATGAAGATTTTAACAATTAGAAGAAGATGGTACGGGAAAGGAGGAAAATATAGCTGAAAAATAAATAAATGTTGGTCCTTTATATCCCTGCTATCACTGAGTAGGAAAAATCAGGCTTTGAATGTTACTTTTGACCAAAGCAAAAAGAGTAAGGACTATGTGGTTCCAATCAACAACTGAAAGCAACTTGGAACATGGTATGGAGGAGGATGACCCAGTTAACATGACTACTAGCATTCTCGAGGGAGTTAACCCATTCATCCAAGATGAGGTAATGTTGCTCTCCTTACATATGTATCCTCAAAATAATATGCATAATTATGTGAGTTATTATGTTTTTACTCATATTATTTTCACTCTTTATAGCTATAGTGGATATCTTATTATCATTTTCAACTATCTTAGGATCTCTTACTCCTGGCAATTTTTCTCAATTTTGACTTGGAAATTCCAAGGTATAGGAAAGCAAAACACTAGTAGATATCTAAATGACATCTTAAACGAACAAAATCCTGACATTGTCTTTCTTTCTGAGACTAAACAAAAATATATGAATCTTAGATCTATTCTTAGCAACATAGAGGTTACCAACTTCTGGTCTGTTGAACCCAAAGGAAACATTGGTACTGTTGGTGGACTTGCTATTGGTTGGAAATCCAATATTAATATTTTCTTTGTGGATTCCTCTAGCAACAAAATCAGTACCATTATAAACCCTGTCAATAATAGCCCTTGGTTGTTCACAGGCTACTATGGCAGTCCCTATACCATTAAGGATAAGCGGAATTCCTGGAAAAGGATTGCTGATATTTCCAATAATAATTCTTTATCTTGGCTTGTTATGGGTGATTTAACTTTGTCCTTCATGAGCATGAAAAATTTAGTCAATACCCTATTGATTCTTTTGAAGATGACATTTTCTTGGCCAAAATTGAGGATGTGGGGCTTAATGATCTTAGTTATGCTGAATATCCTTTCACTTGGACAAATGGAAGAACTGGGAACCTTCTCACAAAACAAGATTGGATGGCTTGCTTCTGATCAATGGCTGGATATCTACCCCAATTCTATAATTTCAAACATTACTGCCATTTGACTCTAATTTTAATACTGTCATTCTCAACACCAATCTTAATTCGAAGTCTGGTCAGATACCCTGAAAATTCTTCGGTCCCTGTCTTGATCATTAGGAATGCAAAGATATTATCTCTGAATGCTGGAAGAAAAGACATTTAAGATCCCCTGCCTTTATCATAGCCAGAAAGCTTAAAGAGGTCAAAGTCAGAGTTAAATTACGTAACAAAGAAGTTTATGGGAGCATCAAAACCGACTTGGAGGATTGCATTAAAAACTTAGATTGGATACTTCAATTTTTTTTGTTAATTCTAGAGGAACTGTTATCTAAGATGCTAAGAGATGTCTATCACTGGAAAAACATTCAGAAGAAGTTCTGGAAAACCAAGAGTAGAAACCAATTCGTTAGACTTGGGGAAAGAAACACAATTTTTTTTCATGATTCTGCGAAGAAAAGAATGAGAAGAAACATGATTGACTCCATCCAGAACAATAAGGGGGTTTGGATTTCTAACAGTAGTAAAATATTTGATTGCTTTACTTCTCACTTTGAAAGCATGGCTACTGCTGATCTCATAAATATCAACCAAAACATATAAACCTTATACCAAAAACCATCACCAACACTGAAAATGTCAATCTGTTAATCACTCATGATGCCTTGGAAATAAATAATATCCTTTTCAGTATGGATGGTGATAAAGCTCTTGGTCCTAATGGCTTCCCCCCTAATTTCTTTCAATCCAAATGGGAAGTGGTTGGAAATGATATTGTGGAAATGGTGCAATTTTTTTTTTCAAATCTGGCTTTATCCTCAAGGAAATGAATTCCACAATTATCTCTCTCATACCAAAAATTGATAATCCTACTTCTCCTGCTCATTTCGGACCCATATCATTATGCAATACAACCTATAAAATCATCTCCAAGATGCTGGTCCAAAGACTCAAACCCCTTTTACCCAAGCTCGTTTCTCTTTTTCAATTTGTTTTCATTTATGAAAGATAAGCCTCTGACAACATTCATATAGCCTATGAGCTGATACATCATATGAATATTAAAACTGGAAATGAAAGTGACAAAGGGATCATGGGAATCAAAATTAATATGGCTAAAGCTTTTGATAGAGTTGACTGGAGTTTTCTGATGGCCATCATGTCTCAAATGGGCTTTGACACAAAATGGTGCAATCTTATACACCAATGCATCTCCACCACTAATCTTGCAGTATTGAATAATAGCTCCCCTAGAGAATTCTTCAAACCTTCCAGAGGCCTAAGACAGGGAGACCCTTTATTTTCATATATTTTTTCTCTTTTTATATGTAAGTTTTATCTAGAAGTCTTTCTAGTGCTGATCAATTGGGTTTGATTCATAATATTAAAATGTGTTATGAAGCCCCCTCTATCAGTCACTTATTGTTTGCTGATGAATGTATGATTTTTTTTTCAAGCCAATATGCAGGAATGCATGAATCAGGTGCAGGTGTTCACTGAATTTAGTAACTCTTCTGGACAAATAATAAATTTCTCAAATTCTGGCATCTTCTTCAACAAAAATACCACTCCTAATATTGCTGAAAGTATAAGTAACCACATGAAAGTCCAGAAGATTGACATTAAAGATAAATACCTTGGTTCTCCCCTCTTCACCAACAAAAGCAAAATTCAGGCTTTCAAACCTTATATTCACAAGGTCAAATTCAGACTATCTGGTTGGAAAAGTGAAACTCTATCCCCCATTAGCAGAGTCACTATGATAAACTCAGTCACTTCTACTTCCAATACTTTTCAAATGAACTGCTTCAAACTTCTCAAAGCTACCTGTAAAGACCTGAACAAAATTCAAAGAGATTTTTTCTGGAATAAAGACCCAGAAAAGCCTAAGGGTCTTTACTACATAGCCTAGGATTCTGTTTGCAAACCTAAAGAATTAGGTGGGTTGGGATTCAAAAACTTGGAATTCTTCAACTCTGCTATGATAACCAAAATTGTTTGGAGACTCATTTATGAACCAGATTCTCTATGGTATACCACCATGAAAATTACCCATTTTGCTGGTCAAGAGGTGATTAGAATGAATTCTACTCCTAAATCCACTGACTCTTGGATGTGGAAGGGCATACTCGAAGGAGTGGCTAACATTCAAAACTACTACAGATGGAAGGTGGAAAATGACACTAAAATCCACATTTGGGAAGATAGATGGATAATCAACAAAGATAACATCCTGATTAAACCTCAACAATGTCCCAATGATCTTATCACTGTTAAGCAACTCATGAAATCTAGAAGTGAATGGTATTCTGCTACTCTTTCTCTTTGGTTCACCAGGGAGGACCAACTTGTTATTCAAGATACTATTCCTCACATCCATGAGGAAGACACTATTCTCTGGAGCATGAATAGAAAATGAAGTTTTTCTGTTAAATCTCTATATGACAAGCAAATATCTGAAAAGTATAAGGATGACTCTGTAAACACAGCCTGGAAGAAAATTTGGAAAATGGATACTTCACCAGCAATTGATCTCTTTATCTGGAAATGTGCCCATGGAGTTTTGCCAACTAATGCCATAACTGCCAGCATTCTCAACTACATTGATCTTATATGCAATCATTTTAGAAGTACCAAGGAAGACATTACTTACACTATCATATCTTGCCCTTTTGCTTCCTCAATGTGGACTCATTTACATGGGGAAATCCATCAGGTGTTTCAAAGTTCTATATCCTTCATAGAATGGCTCAACAAGTGGTTTACCCCGTATTTTCTTCTCAGCAGTTGGGTCCACTACATTTTGGTTCATATGGAAAACCAAATGTGATTACATCTTCAACAAGCTTATTCTTAATGCTCTCTCCACAACAAATAGTGTCAGACAACATATTTGCTCCTTTAGTAGACTTATGCATAACCAAAGTCATATTCTGAACAATATCTATTACAACAAGGAATCTCGGCTCACTAAGGAAAGGATAATCACTCAGCACAGAGAAAAATTTGGAATTACTATTAGTATCAACATCCTAGATGTTCACTCCAGTGAGGCTAACAATAACAATTATTTTTATACTAATTTTTCTCTTGTTGCTATGTCCTTCTCAGGGAACTGTGTGAGAGCAAGGAACTACGAAACTTGTATCTCTAGCGAAGACAGAAATAGGAGAGGAGATGATATAGTTATGAAGTTTGGGAAAGAGTTGTAGAAGGCCAACATTGACTTTGAAGCTCAGGATGATGAAACTCTAGCAGTAATAGAGGAAGCCTATAGTAATGAAGTGCAAGAAAGATTTAACCTCAAGTTCCACCAAATTGGAGATGAAAATTTTGAAAAAATTGATTTTCTTCTAGGAAATCTTATCAACGTGGGGCAGCATCAGAATAAGATGACAATCAGTTTAGCTAAGTTAGAAGTCAATTCTAGAGTCCTTAGTGACTTAAATTGGAAAGGTCCTAACCTGTTGCAATTATCTCAAACTCTTCAGTTGATAGATATCTCGGATATTGAGATGATTTTGTATTTGAATGGGGGATTCATGCATGGTGATATCATTAGCCCTGCAGCCTAAAATGTTATTATTGAGTAGCTGTGTTATGTGAAGCTTATTTTGGTTTCTTATAAAAAAATGGATACTTATTTATAAAATTTGGATGTGGACATAAGGGCCATGAATAAAAGATTGAAGACTGAAAAAAAAAGAACCTCTACAAATATATCCTATTAATTAGGGAGTTATATTCATCAACCGCTTTATTATCTTCATCTTCAAACTAATAATTCTACATTGTTTAGCCTATTTTGCTTAGATTTCTGCCCGGATTTTGAATATACATCAAGATCCAAGTAGTATAGTATTAATATATTATTATATCTTAAATAAAACAAATGATTTTTACAACAATTTTTTCTTATGTTTTTCTTTTTTTCAGGTCTAATGATATCTTTGTATCATTTAGATTTGTTCGATTACGCCTTTTGTGCGGTATATAATAGCCTTAACAACGTTTACTGGCGGTGCTTCATTATTGTGAAACACATATTCGAAGAAGACGATCTACTTCGACAAAGGAGATCGATCGTAAAAATATCAATTTGGGTCTATTATTTCCTCTCCATGAAAACCTCTAACATATATAATGTTGATCAAGAAATAAAAGATCAAAAAATAAAATGGTCTAAAACTATTAAAAGGAAATCAATTGTGTCAATAGAATGAAATTTTTTTTATTTTTAATTTTTTAAAGTCTTAAAATTTAAAAATTAAGTAACGATTTTATAGATGTAATTGATGATAATGTAAATCAATTTTCATATTAATAAAATTAAAAGGTACTGCCTCTTCCATCAAAAAAAATTCCATCTTATATAAGTGGAACATAGTGTAGACTGTTGCCACAAACATTAAGGTTATTATAAGTACAATACTCGAACATTGAGGCGCACGTGAAAATTAAAGATGAAACATAGTGTTGACCGTTGACTATTGAGGGCCTTTTATTGTTGTTTGTTGCTGCTAGGTTTTGATTCTCAAGGAAAAAAAGATCACTATTTGTCAATGGAATGAATTCACACCGTAAATTTTTAGTTATGGATTAGTATTTTTTTCCAACGATTGTCACTAAGTCTAGGTTTGTTTAGCACTTTGTTAATGTTCATATGAAGACTAATTACCCGGACATAATATCATAGAAGATTCTCGTGAAAGTTATGGACTTATAAGTTTATTACGGTAAGAAATGATCGTCTAAAGTTACGAGTTTGAATCTTTTTGCGCCATGTTTTAAAATTCTCGAGAGAGGGATACAGTTGGACATTTATAGTGTAAAAATGTGGTGTTCACTGGATTAATGACACTGATGGTTTAATCATAACCAACAGACCATGTTTTTAATGTAAGTTCATGCTTTGGGAAGTTTCCGATAACTATCTTCCTACAAGATCAATGCTAAGGCATCGAGGTGTAGCTTGAAACCGACAACGGTGTACTTTCTAACACTATTTGTGAAATTGTAGATCATCTCTTAATTCATTGCAGCTTCTCCTACGAAATTTGGGATTGCTTTATAGAAGTTTTCAGCATCTCCTGGCAACTCCCTGACATTGTGCTTCATCTCTTCGAAGCTCGGGAATTGAACGTTTCTAGAGATCGTCGTAAGGACATTTGGAATATTATGTATTATGTCATCATTTGGAACATTTGGAAAGAACGTAATAACAGGTGTTTAATGGGAGAAAAAAAGATTCAGAGGAGGTGACTATGCTAGTTAAGCAAACAATTGTTTTATGGTCCTGTGATTTGGAGACTTTCAGGTTTGTGGACTGTAACCAAGTACTGCATAACTGGGAACATCTTCTAATGATTTAGTTCTTTCTTTTCCATTCTTCATGTACTGTAAAAAGCTTTTCTCAAAGTCTTGTTTAAATCTCTCATGGCTTATGTAAAGGCTTTGCCTATTTTTCCTTTTAATATAAACTTCTTCTTTTGAAAAAAATCTTTTCACTATAAGTTATAGGTAGAATCTCATATTGCTCATGTGATTTTTGTAATAACATAAATTAATTATTTTTGTTTGCATAAAATATCGGCACTGATTGCCGCTATTTTCTTTTGTATGCAGTCTAAATCTTACTTTATTGAGAGTTTTTAGCAAATCATTTGAAATTAATGTAATGTTATAGATTATGATGCATTTTGTATGCGCAAGTTTCTAATTTGTAGGCTTTTAGATGATTCATCATTTTTATTTTCGAGCACCCTATGATTTTACAATCGAGCACCATAAGGTTCATAAAGTTCGTAGTAATCAATGATGAATTACATATTTACATTTATCACATTTCACATCGGTTAATGAAATGCATGGGTTTATGAATCAAACACTTTAGATAAGAGTTTTGGAGTTTTCACGCAGATAAGAGAAAAGAAATAGACTAGTTCTATCTGTCGTCCATGAAAAAAATCTTTACACGTTAGTTGTTATTACTATATTAAAAAAATAATTTAGGATTCCAAGATAAAATTTAAGGTTGTTAGTAGTTTTGTGAATAAACATAAAAACCCTCAAATAATTTGAAGTAAAAAAAAAAGAGATTTTTAATAAAATGGCATACAATTAACAACTGATATAAGAAAATGCCTCCGTTTTTTTGAACTTTTATAAAATGCCCAACCGTTAGTATTTTCGTTAAGACCATCCAAATTGGTAAAATCTCGTTTACTAAGTCAATTCAACAGTTGATCTAATACCATCTATGCTCTAACTACCGTTAATCTAAAAATGGATGGAAAAGGTCAAATTATAGACATTTTATAAATGTTTAAAAAAATGGGGTTACTTTATAAATGAGGTTTTGTATATGGGAATTTTATAAAAAACCCTAAAAAAAGGATCCTGAATCCTCGTCTAAAATATGATATAAAAATTAATGAAGTTCTTTTATTTTCAGCGTAATGTTTAATTTAATTTTAAGCTTGAAGATACACGTGGTGTTTACGTGAAATTTACTCAAAATTTACCTTGCCTCAATATGCTTTATTATTATTATTATCATTATTATAAAAATGATAATTTTATTAGATAAAAAAAACCTATTGCACATTAATGATGACTTATTATTATTATTATTATTATATGTAAAATAATTTGACTTCATGAAGTATTTTACTTGGAAGGTTATGATTACACGTTTAATTTCCGTATAAACTAATGTTTCATCTTTGGAAGAGTAGTTAATTAATTAATATCATATAATAGCATCGATTCCGAAAGTCATTAGTTCATAATTTCATATAGTGTTAATTAAACAAGTTTTACAAATGATGGTCCTCCTCATTTTTAAGTAGTAGCTCGTTCATACGATTAGGTCAGTCATACCAAAGTCAATCCAGGTCCTCGTCAACACAATAATGTCTGTCTACACGCTACACTCTACGCTCAGGGTCTTGGTAACATATTGTGAGTTGCTGATTGGTGCTGAAATTCCAATACTGACATCAGCTTGAGTTACATCACTAATACAAACATTTTTTTTATCAGCACATTTATAAAAACTTTAGAGTTCAGTTTTTTTTTTTCCTTAATTTCTATTCATTCCAGACTAACTTCACAGAAAAGGGGTCTTTCGTATGGATTATCAGTGGATTATTATATCATAAGGAAGATCCTTGTTATAATATATTGTGTACGTCAGTACTTGTCTAGTCATGCGAAAAGAAAATTACCTTTCAGCGAAAATCTACTACAATAGGTTGGATTAGAAAATGGTTGCACACATAGCAATCAAAGGAGGGTACGGAAAGGTCTAAAATATATTTCAGTCCTAGAGCTACTAATCATGACTAAACTCGATCCTTTCATACACTACAAGAAAAACATGTTTAAGCGTCTAAAATCTTAACAAGAGCTCAGAAATTTAATCGTTTAAATAGTTTAAGCGTCTAAAATTGCAACTGCCAGAAATTTTGGCGGCAATAAACATGTGTCCACTATTATTTAGCAATGAAAAAAATATATTTAATCGCTAGATCCTTTGTTCAAGTAATTTACAGCAACTAAAATAGTTATTATGTAGCTATTTACTTTGAGGCACCGACTCGTAGCAACAACAAAATAAATTGGTTGGTCAAACCTCTCTCACCAACTAAGTTTGAGCTACAACCAAATATGTTTAATTGCTAGATCCGTATTTTAAGTAATTTATAGCAGCTAAAAGTTGATCATGTAGCTATTCAGTTTGAGGCACCGACTTGTAGCAACAACAAAATAAATTGGTTGCTCAAACCTCTCTCAGCAACTAAGTTTGAGCCACGACCAAATATGTTTAATTGCTAGATCCGTTTTTCAAGTAACTTGTATCATCTAAAAAAAGTGATCATATAGCTATTCACTTTGAGGCACAAACTCGTAGCAATAGAAAATGAATTGGTTGCTCAAAACCCTCTCACCAACTAAGTTTAAGCCACCACCACATGTTCAAAAGAGAATTATTTGGTAAAACCTCTCCCAACAACTAAGTTTAAGTCGCCACCACAATTTCAGTCTAATTTGTAAAGCACTACCTTAAGAGAAGAACATCAACAACCACTCCACCACAAAACTACTGAAGCTCACATAATTTGAATAAAAAATGAAAAATAATCTTAATCAAAAAAAGAATTCAACAAAGGCCTTAAAATTGTTAGTTCAATAATACGATTCCCACAACGGTAGTATATGGCGACGAAATGGATGTGTAAACTAATAACAGTCATTCTTTTCATTTTTCTTCATGGGTTTGGGAATAAGACCCTATATCTTAATCAAATGGTATATGATTGAGAACAATGTAACTTAAAACACAACACAAGCTTTCTTCTACCCAGATATGATTGTTACAGGTCTAAGCTTAAATGCATTGGAAAGTAAAGAAATGCCCTATTTCGGGCAAACAAGACGACAAGAAATTAAATCAACATCCAAAATGCAGAGTTTCGTCGAGATCATTCCGCTAGCGTCAACTAATATAGACTTTGTAGACTCCAAGCCCTCTCCCTTTTATTTTGTTGAACACCGATAATATCACTGGCATACCCTAGAGGGGAAAGGCAGAGGAAGTGAACTGCTAATGAAATTAAGATCATCAACATATAGCAAATCTAGTTGTTAATATGATCAATCACGATTCAAAAACCAGAACATTCATGTTAATCAAGGAAAAGTACTAAAAAGAAATATTATCAGTTGAAGCACAAACAATATCAATGCAGCGAAGTCATATTATTAGATGCATGCACAAGTATACCAATCTGGAAAACATAGGCAAGGTAAAAACTGAAAAACATACATAGAGGCAGTAAAAACTGGAAAACACAAAAAAGCAGAAAAGTTTCTTACCTTGAATATCCCTGCACACCTTGGGAAGGGAACAAGCTTGGCCTTGTATGTCTTAAGATGCTGGACATTGGTTTGGAGCCCTTCCAATGATTTGTTTCTACGTGCGGTCCACGGTGATACCATTTGTATGATCAAGCTTTTTAAGAACTCTAGCACCCTGTGATGTAATTTCATCGGTATATCCTCAGGGTAAGAGATTGATCTATGCATTGAGATGCAAGTTACAGTTACATTTCAACCAACTCTTGTGTTTTTTGAGGGATAGTAAAGATGTTAAAGTATTACCTGGGAATGATTACTCTTAATGGTACTCGCGACTTAACTGAAATTTCCTATGTATGGATGTTCAAACCTGCACATGTAGAAAATTAATATATTGTCAGAAATTCTGATTCTTTTTATTTGAAAATCCACCCTTGAAATCAGTTAAACGGGATGTCTTTCAAAGGCAATATGTAACAAAAAGTATCAAGTTTAATAAATACAAAGTATTTGAAAATCCACCCTTACCTGCCTTGTGCATCCA